>CM036244.1:8011533-8064033 GCA_020698575.1 Bostrychus sinensis | reverse complement strand
CCATCATTTTTACAAAACAAACAAAAAACAAGCATAGTTATGGTTTAAAATCTGATACATGCACATGGTAACACATTTGAATATTGTGTAAAAGTGAAATATATTATTTTTTGTTAAGATTTTGTAGGTCTTTTTTGGCTTTTTTTGGACGGTGGCAGGAAATCATGAGGTAGAGAGCGTGGAGAGGCGTTCAGTAAAGTGTCAGAGTCCGGATCATGGATGTATAATAATGCTGTGTTCATGATACAGCAGAATCTCGGAAATTCCGACCTCCGAGTCAGAAAAAACGGCCTTGAACACCGTCTCGGGTTGGAATTTTTGCTCGGAAGTGTTGGACTCCAAGTTCCTGAGTTGACGTAGGTAAAGAGGTAAACAGTGTGGTTACTAACGAGAAAAAATAATCATTTTTTTAAACGAGATCTCGTACTTCTGCAAAAATGTACTCATCTTTTTAAAATGAATGAAGTTCTCAGTGCTACAGCTCTGCGAAAACATCAGTAAATGACTAAAGTAGAAATAGAAACATCCCCTGATATAACTCAGCTGCCACACCAAACACTTTTATCAAGGTATTTATTGTTTTCCTATAAAACAACATGGTTTTGTTGTTATTGTGCTGATCCACCTGTGTTTTCCGAGCTGAACTCATGAACGGATGTTTTCCGGAAGTCGTTTTAAGTCGGGGCTTCCGAGATTACGATGTATCATGAACGCAGCATAAGACCTGGATAAGGCTCCGCCCCCTCTCCCCTGATGCTAATTTAATTCATGGCTGCTTCGTGAAACTGCAGCAAAAAAAAAAGAAAAAAAAAATCCCATGCATCCCAGAAAGGATTTTTCCCACAAAGCGCCATGTAAAAAGTAACGCCTACAGCTGAGAAAATGGTTGGATTTTATAGTTTACCCCTTTTCACATCATGGACTTTTTCCCTTTTTGAAATCTTTAATTTGGCAAAAAAAAATTACTTTTTATGGTTGAGCACTACAGCACAAGTGAAACATACTCTATAGATTCAGTACACAAAGTGAAAACACTGAAATAAGCCTTTTTTTTATTTTAACTGTGATGAATATACTCTTAATATTTCATGTCAGTAAATGTATTATAATCATTACAGTTAAAATAAAACATACTTTAAACATTTCCCTCTGTGTGTACTGTATTTATAAATGCGACTCTTTGACTTGAACTACTGCCATAAATTGTATCGGGACATCAATAGAAATAGCACCTTAAATGTCGTGGGCCATTTTGTGATTCTAGATGTTAGAATAGAATAAAATGTATTGTCTCCTAAGCGTAAATTTGTCTTGGACTCCATTATAATTTGCCACATACAACACTTACAGAAAGTGACATTCACACACATTCAACAACAAAAAATCTATATAAATGTAAGTAAAAGTATAAAATAGTCACAACTATTAAGATGCCTGGAAGGGTAAAGTGTACAGTGGTTGTACCTTAAAAAGATTTAGAGTTTAACAGTTTGACTAGAGCTGCGGAGTCTTCTACCTGAAGGTGAGATGTATTCTGAGAAAAGTGGACGTTGAGGGTCTGCCATGAATTGTGTGCCCTCTTAAATCCTGTTTGTAACGGCCCATAGTTCTTCTGGCCAATTATTTTCATTGCACATTTGTGGATTTGTGCCAGTTTGTTCAGGTTTCCATACCACGCTGTAATTCCAAAACAGATGATGCTCTCCGGTGTGGCTCTATAAAACATCAACATCACTGCTCTGCCCACTCCGTACAGACTAAAGTACCTCAGGAAGTACAACCTTTGAGTTTACTGCAGTTTTTCAGCATGTGAGGAGACTTATCTGATTTTTGAGAACCACTGGATTGTGTTTTGTCACCTGCCCTGTGAGCTACAGCAGTGTTAACTTCATGTGATTCACTCAGACGGTGGATACCCAGGCCATCATGTACATGTACTGAAGTTTTAGGCTATTATTCACCAATTATTTGTCAGTCAAACAGTTACAGATTCTGAAAAGACCAGGAGCTCACACTAACGACTGGTTTCAGCAGATTTAGTTCTGACGACTGAAAGACTGGGGCTCACACACTGCAAGATCTGTTGAGGCAGCAACTGACGCCAAAGAAAACGCAGCAAACTCTCGCGGGGAACTTGCGAGAACTAAATGGTAAACAAACATGGAGCTACCTGGGTCGCTGTTGGCGTTGTGTGCGTAGCTATCTGTTTGGAAAAAATGAAAAAGAAAAAACATCGATGTATCCAGTTTCGCTTGGGTAGCGCTCAACTTTCTTTGGTGTTTGCCATGGTTGTTTATGTTTTCTTCTTTTTCAAATTTCCGCTTATATTTTCCCGCCGCTTCCTGTTGCTTCGTCTTTGTTCTCTGACGCTATTTCCTGTGTCCCATCAACTGTTTTTCATCGGCCGCTGGACTCCATGAATTCCCAGTTGGATGTAAACAGCCCACACTACAGGAGTGTGTCCAGAGTCGGTGTTTGTTTGCTCGCGACTGACGTCAGGCCGGGTTTTTGTGCTGATTCGAGTCTTTGAACATCACACACTGACGGATTTCAGGGGCGACTGGTGATTACGATTCCCTGCAGCTAGTGTTGACTGGAAACAGACTCGGCGCAACTGTGAATCGTTCTAAAACCGGGCAAAAAAATTGTGTAGTGTGTCCCCAGCTTAATATTAGGCAACTGGTGTTTGCTTTCACAAATGTAATGCTAAGTGTGTCAGTTGCTCCACGCAGACCCACAAAATGCACATGCAGTGAAATAAATATCTTGTTTAATTTAAAACATGAGTTGAGTACACAAACATTTTGTAAATATTCAGGGAAAACTAAATCCACTTTTCCTTTGGTTGAACGTGTCAGCTCTGCAGGCCCATAGTTAGTGGGATAGGCTCCAGTAACTAAGTAAATATTAGAAAGCATGAGTAGCTCGCTGTCATTTTCAATTTATAAAAGTAGCTCTCAGGGGAAAAAAGGTGACCTCTGAGCTAGTGTTTCCCATTTGGAATAATAATTTATTTGCAAAGTAGCTATGTTGTTTTAATTTATAAAATGAAATAGCCTATTAACTTAATTACTGATTTTTCTCTGTCTGTGCAGAATGTGATTACTGCATAATTGCTTGACATTTGAGTTTCATATAAGTAACTGTGGCCTCTTCACAATCACCATTGTTATTTTATTGTGCAAAGAATAACACACGATTAGCTCAGTAATTGGTCTCTCTGTACGTCTTTGGTTCTGATTATAGAAGAAATCTTATATGTTACGTCTCAATACTGCACACATATACTCACATATACTCTCAATACTCGCACAGCTAATTACTTAATAATCAGTCTGTGCTCTGTGACTGAATAATAATTTACTTAAGAGTTCTGTTACATCCAAATAACATTACTCAAGTAGAAGTGAAAAGACATCATCCATATACAGCAATTTAAAAAAGTAAAAAAGTAAAAAAATATATATATAGTATTATTATTATTATTATTATTATTATTATTTTATTATTATTATTATAGTATTTTTATAATATTATAGTATTTTTTGATGTTGTTTGATGTTTTTGATGTAATGTAATAGGTGCACATACACAATATACCATTACATCCATAATAATGTAATATTCAGTTCAATAAAGAGGAAAAAATAATAAAAAAAATAAAATAAAAATAATAATAATAATAATAATCTAACAGTATATGTATATATGCAAATGTGTAATTGCTAAAAAAAAAATTAAAAGAAAGAATAATTAAACAGTGAGGTGAAAAATGACCTATATCATTTTTACATCTTTATATTAATTGAATAAATCTATATAATTTTTTTCATTCATGTTTTAGATTTGATATAATCAGACAAATCATATAAAATATTGCACAAATGTTGTACAAATAAAAGTTATAAATTATGTTTATCAAATAACAAAAGTAATAATAACAGTAAAAATAACAAAAACAAAAAAATAACAAAAAGTAAGGCACAAGACACACAAACATAACACGACATAAATATTTTGAAACCAGTGTTGATGTGGGCAGAGTCACCAACATTTTCAGAGTATTGTATACCAGTAAGAGAATTGTTACTTCAAAATAATATTACTCAAGTAGTAAAAAAGTATGTTACAGTAAAGCTACTCTTAGAAGTACAATTTATTCCAAATGTTACTCAAGTAAATGTAACAATAAATCAAAGTAAATGTAACTTATTACCACCCATCTCTGTGTTCAAGGCAGACTTCTCCAGTTTAATTATTCTGTCTGTGTGTGTCTGTTTATTTACTGATGCATATCTCTGCTGCAGATACTGGATTTTTGTTTTTGTTAATTTTCTCTGCCAATGACGCTATGTTTTTGCTCGATTGTGTTTGTTTGTTTGTTCACAAGATAAGTTAAAAAGTAATGGTCAGAGTTTTAAAACATTTTCAGTAAAGTCATAATGGGCCAGGGAAGAAATGATTACATATAAACACTGTCGGAATCAATTATTTTTTTATTTAAAGGATCCTTTACCAATTATGAGATTGAGCCAAAGATACCAAGTCCAGCCACAAGGGGCCAGTAAAGAAACAGATTGTAGTTTTAATGGATTCTCCACAATTGTGAGCTATAACGGATAGAGCATTTACCCCTGAACTAGCAGATCCTTGCAGTTTGAGGTCAGGTCTGATCTCTATAAACTTTTATTAACAGATTTTATTTTTCCCATTGTTTTAGTGCTAGCATAATTAACCTAGTAACAAGGCTGTGAACCTCAGTCAGTGTTGCCAGATTGGGCCGGTTTTCACCAAGTTAGGCTTCTTTTGAACACCTTAGCCTGGAAAAAATAGCTTTGGGCTGGTTTTCACAACATTTGGCATACATTTTAGACAATATTCTGGAGAAAATAGCTACAAAATAGTTCCCATTTTATAGCAAACAAAAGAGAAATACACATTTCAACAAAAAACTGTTGCGTCCGTACATTTGTTTTAAAATGATTCATGTTTGGTTGCTCACATTTCCTGCTGGTATTTCATATGTTTTTGTGTGTTTGCTGTTAAGTTTTGTGTTCTTCCTTACACATAACGACGAATTTAACATTTAACATGGTTGCGATTTGGGCTGTTTTTTATGGTTTTAAGTTCTTCTGTCTGTGAGATCTGGCAACCCTGACCTCAATTTGAGCGAACAAAGTGAAAGCAATTAAAAGATGCACAGTTTTATGTCTCGTTTGAAAGATACTGAACTTCCAGAGCGACCAAATCCATCACGGGACGGTCCATCTGTGACTGTGGCTCTGTAGATACGAAGCTTGGCGACAGGATCTATTTATGGGGCCAAGGGGGAAGCAGGGAAGAATAATTCTTAATTTGGCGTAAAGGTGAATTGAATTGGACGGCCATTTCAATGACCATAAATTTTCCCTTAATGAGCACAGTGATATTTGGCTGCCCATGCGTCCCACTACCACTCTGCATATCCTTCATTAGCGGACAGCTGTTTATCCTCAGAGAGCCGCCGCTAATGTAGCCGCATTTGGATTCAGCTCAGTTGTTTTTTTGTTTTTTGTTTTTTTACCGCAGATTTGTATTTTGTGTCATATTTATGCTGATCCCTCATTTATTTTGTTGTTTTTGTTTGTTTCTCTGCAGAGGTGGTCCAGCTGAGTTTGGCCGAGGACCAGCGGATCAGCGTCTCCACGGTAACGGTGGGTCTGAGCGCAGTCCTGACCTGCGCCATCCAGGGGACTCTGAGACCTCCCATCATCTGGAAGAGGAACGGGATCATCCTCAACTTCCTCGACCTGGAAGACATCAACGTGAGTGCCTCCTGAGAAATTCAAGTTTCTTCTTTTTATGTCAGACTTAAGTCACAATTTTTAGGAGTTGAGACTCCCTTGACAAACATTCCAAAAAGACTTGACTTTTACTCGCTTTTCATGACTTTAGACTCAACTCGGACTTGAGCTAAACGACTTAAGATTCCTTCTTTTTCAGGAAATTTGGGATGAATTTGAGCATAACGTAAATGTATTAAAACAGCGGCGCATTTGTGTTTGCCTATTGCTAATGAGCACAGGAGCTAAACAGGTAGAGTGTTGAAAAAGTGTGTCCTGAAAACGTGTTGAAAGCAGGCTGTATTTTCATGACTTAAGACTCAACTCAGACTTGAGCTAAACGACTTAGGATTCCTTCTTTTTCAGGAAATATGGGATGAATTTGAGCGTAATGTAAATGTATTAAAACAGTGGCACATTTGTGTTTGCCTATTGCTAATGAGCACAGGAGCTAAACAGGTAGAGTGTTGAAAAAGTGTGTCCTGAAAAAGTGTTGAAGGCAGGCTGTATTTTCATGACTTTAGACTCAACTCGGACTTGAGCTAAATGACTTGAGATTCCTTCTTTTTCAGGAAATTTGGGATGAATTTGAGCATAACGTAAATGTATTAAAACAGCGGCGCATTTGTGTTTGCCTATTGCTAATGAGCACAGGAGCTAAACAGGTAGAGTGTTGAAAAAGTGTGTTCTGAAAAAGTGTTGAAGGCAGGCTGTATTTTGATAAAACGTGCTTTAGCAGCCGACCTCACATCAGTCATTTCTTGTCTCATATTGCAAGTTACTAATCGGTATAAGCACATTAAACTAGGGCTGCAACAACTAATCAGATTAATCGATTATAATTGATTGTTGAAATAATCGTCGACTAATTTAATAATCGTGTAACTGAGAAATTCATAGAGTTTGAAGCATGCCATGTGCTGAGAGAGGAGTGTTTATTACCAAGACAGAGCAGTAAAGCAATAAAAAATGTAAAAACAATGTACATTTTGGGCCAGATTTATCAAAGGTTTGCGTGCACGCTAACTGAATAAGATGCGCTAAAATTGGAGCAAACCCAGACGCTGTTGAGATTTGCGTGTCTTACAGGAGCAGAGTGAACGCAATGCAGATTTTGCTCCTGTGACCTAATGAATCTGTAAACTGAGGCGTTCTTCCCAGAGTGCGCAAAATGGAAGGCGGAGAAAATGCAAATTCATTCATTTACCACCCGCAATATTATTTATCAAGGCCATGACTTTGCGTGCAAAAATAGCGTATAAATTTAGCACGTTGGAGAAGGACGTGCTAATCTTTTGCACAGATGGCTGCTGTGATTCGTGTGAGACGAAGGAGAAGAAATGAACAAATACGTAGGGTTAGAGTGTTTGCCACGCGTGCAGATCTATTTGCCATGACAGATGAAAAAATTATTCACCAGCACTTTCAGCTCTTCTTAGTTAAATTTTTGTTTCTGTTTGTGTTCCACTTCCGCACCTTCCATGACGCAAAACAATACACGCAATGATGCCGTTTAAATAGCTCCGCCCCATCTGTTTGCACTGTCACCTGCCACGCAGTTTGTCTTAGTAATTCACGCGCAACACGAACATTAATAGCGGCCGCATATTTTCTCACTGCACTCGCAGTTTAGCACCCGTCTTAGTAAATATGGCCCTCTGTGTTTTTGATTACAAATATCTTTGTGTATATATGCTCCATCCAAACGTCCTCAAGTGACATAGTTGTAGCTTTGTCTGGTTCAAATGTTGTAAAAATTAAGTGATTTTTGGTAGAATTTAATTTTTATTTATTTATTAATTATTTATTTATTTATTTATTTTTACGGGAACTAAAACAAACAAGTTTCTAAACACTTTAACCACACACGCTTCACTATCCAACTATGGACTTTGAGGGAATTTTATATTTCTCTTTTTTTGTTTTGGTTGTAAAACCCTGCATTGCCTAGTTTTGATTTAGACTGCAGTACTGTTTTCAAACCAGTAGAGTGCATGCTGCTTACAGTAACTTTAAACTCTGGCTACTCATAAGGTTTTTGGTGAAATGAACTACAGTTTTTAAAGGTGGGGCATGTTGTGGACATCTGGTGGCAAAAGTGCAGATTGCAATTGCACATTACTATGTTTAGAGCATGTGAACAGCTATTGCACAGACATGCTGTTGTCTATGATAAAGCAGTGGACGTTAAAGGAGCTATGTGATGTTTTTATTTATCTTTTTAAACCAATCTTGGTCACCTCTAAAACAGCATTGCACATTTTACAACCTTTAAAAACATTGTGATTAAAAAAAGCATTCCTTTACTACTGCCATAAAGAAGCAGGTGAAGAGACAGCAGAGGGCAGCTCTGTTACGCTATTTTGAACAGAACCATGGAAAAAGAGCTTTCTATTTCCCTAAACCTTTTGTATGATGTCATTTTCCTACAAAAAAGAGGAAACAGAGCTGCACACTGTTGTTTTGGATGCATGAATGAGAGCAGACTGGATGTAGAGGGCTTGCTGCTGATTGGTCAGTGCTTCCTGGAGTGGGCGGGGTTTGTGGGCGAGATGAAAGTAAGTGGAACTGAGCGTTTTGAGGCCTCAGAATGGCTGTGTTAGTTTTTGATGAGGAAATTATCACATGGGAGAAAGCTGCACAATATATCTCCTTTAAATACTTCTACCAAGACATGCTTTTAATGAATGTGTTGTTAGCATTAGCAGCAACCCCTTAATGCTTATTGACTTAACACTCATTTATTTGCTTGCATCCAACTGTCTTTTTATACATCTCAGCTGTATTTATGCGAGTTTACAAACCGTCTGTATTATTTTCTAAAACACTGAGAGCACTGAGCCAAACAGTAAATGAGCCGTTACAGTAAACAGAGCCAGCAGAGGCTAAAAGGCTTTGTGGAGCTGCAGTAAATCCATTTGAGTTTGTCACCACAAGAAGCACATTTACATCTACAAAACACCCGGCTTTTAGTCATGACTTTGAGAGCACAGGCACTAATGGATTAATGTCATCGGGCTTTCAGGAATCATCACCTCAGTGTGTGGGTTAGTGATGACTGTTGTGTCATAATACATCAGGTTAATCCTATATAACAAGTCACAAATATGAATGTGTTTATGTTTATGAGAAGGGATTCTTTGTATGGTGATAACTTGCAGAACCAACTGAATAGTAAGTCATGGGATTTTTGTGAATTAAACTTGACTTCAGTGAAATTTCTTAAAAATAAATAGGTTACCGTATTTTCCGGACTATAATTTGCTCCAGAGTATAAGTAGCACCAGCCAAAAAATGCATAATGAAGAAGAAAAAACGTATATAAGTCGCACTGGACTATAAGTCACATTTTTGGGGGGAAATTTATTTTACAAAATCCGACACCAAGAACAAACATTTCATGTTTAAAGGCAAGTTATAGTAATAATAGAATAGAGAACAACAGCTGAATAGGTGTGTGGTTTGCTAACGTAACACATTGATGGTTATTCAGCTAAATGAAGCATAAACAACGAACTGAATACTGTCTCGTATGTTAACGTAATATATTAACAGTTATTCACATAACTATAGCATAAAGAACATAATATAACAAGTTCACCAAACTCACCATCTCACTCCTAATCACTAAATCCTTTAAATTCTTCATCCTCGGTGTCGCTTCTGAACAACTCCGCCAACTCCGGAGGTAGACGAAGCGCCGCTTCCTCCTCTGCGTGGCTGTCGTCAGACTCAGCATCAGTTCCATTTCCAATTATTCCGCTCTTTCTCAGTTGTCTTTATAGCCTAAGTTGTTAGTGGTAATGTTTACATTTTAAATTGTCAGTGGTACAGGTGCAGCAGATGCTGGTACACAAGCCTAGAGCGCCCTCTAACCAACACCTGAAATATTTTAATATATAAGTCACACCTGAGTATACGTCGCACTCCTAACCAGACGATAAAAAAAAGTGCGGCTTATAGTCCGGAAAATACGGTATATATAACTTTGGGACAGTTCTATGGTTACGTTTTTATTTCAAGACAGGTATTTGTGTATCTCAGTGTGTTTGTGATGCTAGGTTAATGTTGTCACCTGAGTTAGTGGCAGTTTTCTTTTCTTATTTTCTTAAACTTTTTTGTTTTTATTCTTTATTTTTGTTATGGACCAGCATGATACCATGATAACAAATTAAAAGAAATCCCAAATATAATCTTTGAGTACACAGAATCCTTTAGATATTGTTCCTGTTAATGAAGTAAAGGCCACACACCGCCATCAGGAGACTCTCGGACATTTTTTCCCCCTAAATGAACCTTCTTGGGAACTTGTCAGTTTTTCATTAAAATTATAAAAAAAAATGTTATGTTGTAAATTTTAAATGGTCTTAACAATGACTGAGAGACTTGGCCCCCAAACTTATCCTGCTTAGGGCCCCCCAAACACACAGGACCGGCCCTGTTAATAACAATAGTTTGTGTAAAACTCTCATGTTATTTCTCTGTTATGACTAAGAAAAATAATGCATTGTTAATCAAAAAAATGTCTTAAAAGGTTTATTCACCTTGGACCAGAGAAAGTGGTCAGGATAAGATGAAAAAAAGTGTGATATATGTGCAGTACATTACAAGTAAATGCATTTGGGAAAAAGACAGGCTAGGCTAATGTATAAGGTTAGTGACCAATAAGTAATCCTACTGGGTTTAAATAGTTTGTTGTATTCTTTGCAGACTTTTATAAAATTAAAAATACATACAATGTTGAATAATGAGTCATGTTAACAGCAAGTTTAAACTTAATGCTTTGTCTTCACACAGGAGCCATAGACAAAAAACTGTAGATGCAATGTCTCAATGTCAAGAGCACTGAGATGTTAAGGTTAAGGTAGACTTTATTGTTCCTCAGGGGAGTAACATCAGCCAGTGCAGCCAGCACAATTGCACTGAAGCCCAGGAGGTTTATGTTGTAAAATTGTTTGTTAGAAAATAAATTTGATTTGAATAACACTATTAGCACCTATAGCACCTGTTTTTGCAATAAAATGCAATAAAAACACTTGATAGCTTTAATATTAGGCCTAGAGATCAAACGTCTAATGCATGAGCTTCATGTACTTCAGATCGGCACAGTGGTTAGCCCTCCTGCCTCACAGCAAGAAGGTCGCGGGTTTGATTCCCGAACCGTGTGGGGCCTCTCTGTGTGGAGTTTGCGTGTTCTCCTCGTGTCTGGGTGGGTTTCGTCTGGGTGCACAACAGGCTACATTCTCCAGCTGGGTTCTTCTGACCAGGATCCTGGCTCTAGATCTGGAGAAGGGCCCCCGGGGGCTGCACCGCGGCTGCCTGCTGCTCCTGACGGGTCGCCCCAGTGACACTGAAGGATGGGTCAAACGCAGAGAACACATTTACGGGGACAATAAAGTCTACCTTAACCTTAACTCTGTAGGGCCTATTCTTAAAACATGCACTGGGACGCCTCATTACCAAGTCACTGTAGGAACACTGCAAAAAATCAATATCTACATTAGAAAAAATGACTTGAATTCAGATTACCAATCTTGATTTAAGCAAAAATAACTACATTAGATTTATTTAGTTATTATGGAACTTATTACTAGATTATGTGCCTTGTTTCACAGTATTTTTTTCCCCTGTTTCAAGCAATTTTTAAGCAAAATTCAAGCAAAATTAAAATTTTGCTTGAAATAAGTGAAAAAAATCTTACTTCATGGACAGATAATTTTGCTTAAAATAAGTAAAAAATAGCTAAAACGGGGAAAAAATACTTTGAAACAAGGCAAATAAGTTTCCTATTAACTACATAAATCAAACCTAGTTATTTTTGCTTAAATCAAGACTGATAATCTGAATTATTGCTCAAATCAAGAGCTATTTTTACTTATTTCAAGCAAAATTATCTTACCTCATGGACAGAAAATTTTGCTTGAATTTTGCTTAAAAATAGCTTGAAACAGGGAAAAAAATACTTTGAAACAAGGCAAATAATCTAGTAATAAGTTACCTATAACTAAATAAATGTAATCTAGTGAAAATTGCTCAAAATCAAGATTGATGATCTGAATTTTTGCTCAAATCAAGAGCAAAATCAACTCTGAACCTTCTTGCTGTGAGGCGACAGTGTTAACCACAGCACCACCGAGTATAAATTCATTCATGTTTTAAAAAAAAGCTCAGATGTTAGCTCAGTTTTCATCCCACGGTTACAAACTTGACTGCTGGTTACAGACGCAGCACTGAAGCATACATAACATATTTATTCTGCCGTTAAAAGATTTACTCACAGAAATTAAATTGGCCCTTCTCATTAATATTTGATTGATAGCGGCGAAGGCTCCCGGTTGGAAAGCTGCTGTCGCTGATTGGAAACAAACAGTCAATTAACACCTTTTTTGAAACAATCTGAAAATCCCGAGGCGGCGACCGATATGTCGAGAGCCCGAGGGTTCGAGCTGGGTTTAATTATCAACAACAGCACATTGTTACTTTTATGGATTTTTTTCATTGTTTTTGAAGCGGATGAATTAACCCAGAGATCTGAGGGATTATGATTTTATAATTTTGCTTGTACGGATAATCAAACGGTACCTGTTTTACTGATCTGTGCTTCCCAGTAACAACAGAGCTTCCTTTTTTGCTTGCATTTTCTAAATAAAACGGGATTAAATGACACAGAATATAAAGTTTCAAGCTTATCTTAAACTCCGAGCCTTGAGTCCAGAGATGCTACTACTGCATGCATAATAAAAATGTAAAAAATGCGTCAGTATTTGCCAAAATTGAACCATGTTTCGCTTTGTTCACCTTGCTTTTTTCCTTTTTTTTCACTCTATTGTTACTGAGTGTGAGCAGACTTATAACAGACATTATTTTGTGTGGTCCTCTGTGTCTTATATTGTTTAGTTTTTATTTATTTTGTTGCTTTTTACTTATTTATTGTTATTTTAGTGCATTGCTCTTACTTGGTTTTACTGGTTCTTATTATTTTAATGGGGACTAGTGCAGCTAAACAAAGTAATATTTATTTGTGTTGTTTCTTTTTATAATGTGCAGCTCTTTGAAAACTGTCTTTGTTAATAAATTGTGCTATATTACGACGGCTCGCAATGAAGAAAAAAATTAAATATGACATTACGAGAATAAAGTTGGTAAAATATCAAGATTAAAGTGGTAATTTTATGAAAATTAAGTCATAGCCCCCCAAAAAAATCATAATTTTACAAGAATATGGTTGTAACTTTATGAGAATAATGTAATAATAATATATAAAGTCTAAATATTTAGAGAATGAAGTTAGCTGTCTGTGGGGAATTTGGAGCATTGGAGCATTTTGTGAGGTTATTCTTTCATTTAGGCTTCACGCAGGTGAAATACTGAGAAATACATCATCATTATCATCAGTATGATGACTTTGAAACGACTTTTTTTTTAAATTATGACTTTATTCTCGAAATTTCACAACTTTATTCTCGTTGTGCCCATATTTTTATTTTTCCCACATGGCCTTAAAACCCCGTCGTACTATATAAATGAAGTGAATTTATTTTGATGTTGACAAGTGTTGTAGACCAACCTTTTTTTTTTTTTTTTTTACAGTAAGCTATTAGGTGAATAAAAGTGTTTTTTTTTTTAACTGCAAGAAAAAAATGCTTACCGTATTTTTCGCACTATAAGGCGCATTGGATTATAAGGCGCACCTTCAATGAATGGCCTATTTTAAAACTGTTTTCATATATAGGGCGCAGTGCATTATAAGGCGCATAGAATAAAAGCTGTAAAAAACTGTAAAAAGCTGTAAAAACTGTAGTGGCTGGGGTTGCGTTATGCATCCCCTAGATGGCGCTGCGCTAAAGGGAATGTCAATAAAGATAAGTCAGTCAGTCAAACTTTATTAATAGAATACAAACCAGCGTTCTTACAACTCCGTTCACTCCCAAAACAAGTTTAGTGCATTCACAATACGGTAGCGTATGTACCGGTAGCTCTTATTTGCGCCGCCCTCCTTGAAAACAATGTATTTCCAACTCCATTTGTCACAGTTCAAAGCTACATGAACAGCATTCGAGCGCTCAGTTTTCTGTCCCCTCAATGTCGCAACTCTTCTACTGAGATGGAGCAAAGGCCGCGCCTCCTTGTTCTTTTGCGGCAGGATCCATAAACACGCCTATGGCACACATGAACAGCTGGGACTGGAATTCCCCTTTACCGTTTTTACCGCTGTCACTTCGGCGACGCCCCCTGAATACGGTAGCCATAGTTAACCAACACTGATCCATATATAAGGCGCATCGGATTATAAGGCGCACTGTCGGTTTTTGAGAAAATTAAAGGCTTTTAGGTGCGCCTTATAGTGCAGAAAATACGGTACTTAAAAAAAGCACAATGTAACTTTTGCTTCCTCTGTCGCGGCCGCAGGTTTTAGCAGTAGCGAGTAGTTACATGGAAAGCTTGCTCAGAGGTCAGGGGAGGGCAGTTTGTCTTGCTAAGAGTTGATCTAACGTTAAAATACATTCTGAAACATTATTCTAAGGTTTAAATGCTGCATAGCGTTGCTTTAAATGGTCTGTTTGGACACATTTGAACAGGTGACAGCCACAGTCTTGGGTTATACCTCACTGTGCTAATTGCATGTTAATGAGAGTGTCGTTGGTGCGTTTCGATGGTGAGTGGATAAACAGTGTCTGGCGTAGAGTTGGACGTCTCTCGGTGCTCCTGACTGAACATAATGAGTTTATACACGGTCAGTGATCTGAGCTGGTCACAGAAAAACTCCTTCTGTGTCAGTGACTTAAGGTTAATGTGAGCAGCCACAACATAAAGTCCAGCGGTTTTACAAAGCCACCGTCTCTGTGAGGGGGACGTGCCCACTTCACTTTTCAAACATAGCTAATTAGAGCTCACCCTCACTTTCGCCACTTGAAATATCACTCAGTCCATTCCACAAAAGCATCATTTGTTGAAACTCTGTCTTTCAAGTGAACAAAGAGAGCCTGCTCCCGTGAACAAGCATTTTTTTTCCCTTCCTCCGTGCTGCGTTCACGCTGTGAAACCAAGGGAGGTGCGGGCTGTGCTCGTCTGTGTTGTACAGAAGAGAGGTACAGCAGAGAGACTTGAGGAATGATCCTGACAGAGAAGATGTTGAGCTTTCTGACAGTTTTTGTTTCATGTGGATGAGTCCAGTAACCACTGAGATACAAACCACTAAAGTCATACAACTTTTACTGAGATTATGCACGGTTAATTAATGCTCTATTGGCAACAACACACTGTGTTTTCAGATCGTTTCAATGCTGTTTTACTTGAAAAACGACCTAAAAAAGATATTTACTTCCCATAACTTTATAGATGTCCATAAGATTGAGAAGTGAGGGGAGAGGCAGCAGCAGGGACAGCAGGACAGACACTGAGAGACTGGAGGAGGAGGGACTTAGTCTAAACAACATGAAAAAAATGATATATTCATAGGTTTTCTAAAGTCATTTATCTGGGTGCTAAGTAAAATCTTAATAAATAAATTCCTGTGCAAATATACAAAATACACAATATGCAATGAGATCAAATTTGCAGTATAAAATGTATGCGGCTAACATCATTTAGTTCACTTCTATACTCAGACATCTACAATAGCTTAAGTCTGTTATGAGCTGTTTTCTGTATCTTGCGCGGATATTCTCTCGCTAATGCAAAGTACAATAGCTCTTGAATCTCTTCTCTTTATTAAAGATGCTGTCACCCATCTGTAATTACAATAAGGTGTTTATTTGACTGATTGCATGTCTGTCCTGTTCTGTCTTGAGGCAGTTTATTCTGTGTCCATTAGTATTGCCACCAGAAAATCATCTCAAAACCAGGCCAACTTTTCTACAGAAGGCCTTGCATATTTCATTCAATTGTATTATTTTCTTCTTTCAGGTTGAGGAGAGCTATTTTTTTTTTTTTTTTTTTTGTAAATGTTAGGCTATTTTTTCCCTAAATCTTTAAAACCCAAAGCCAATCACTGAAATCAGGCCAACTCAGCACATTTCTGTGTCTAAGGAGCTCTGTGTCACCGGATAAGCGTTTTTTCTGTGTAATTACAGTTCTACAGTGTTTGTTCCGCAGGTTTTGGATGGGTTTTAAGTTGCTGTTGGGCGGATTTTGGCTTTCAGACCTGGCAACCCGGACCCCCCTGACCAGATTAGCAAACAAACTGCAATTCCACATTGTTGTTGGGTGCATGAGAAGCTATGGTAGCCCTGCAGGGACATGCTTCTGGCCTATGAAATCCATTGTAAAAGGTCAGTTTAAGTTAAAAAATCGAAATAATTAAGTTTGTAAAGATCCTTAAGCTTTCAATTCAATTCAGGTTTATTTGTATAGCCCAATATCACAACAAAAGTCGCCTCAAAGGGCTTCACAAACAGTTGATCAAACATAAACACACAATCAGACAACACAAACAATAACTACACTAAACTAAACAGACCCAGGACACTCCTGTCCTTAGACCCTCCTTCTCGGTAAGGAAAAACTCCTAAAAAAAAAACAGCTTTCATTAAATATTGTGTTAAAAAAAATACAACACTCTTCTCCAGTTGTGCTCAGTTTGTCTCCAGTAGGCAGATATATTATTAACAATTAGAAATGAATAGGAATTAAAGGGTAAAAGGCCTCTTCCACTGGGATTTATGTCTGATTTTCCAAAACAGACACAAATTAAAACATTATTATAATCATTGTCTTCAATTTTGGCAATTCTGTACAACATTTCCCACAAACCAGCTTGATGGCATTTTTTTTTCTGTCTAAAGCACCTGAGGCTTACACGCTGTCTTTGTGAAAACTTTCCCTTTGACAACAAATCACTGAGTACACTGAGTGCACCATCATCGCAGGTAATTCCAGTCTCAGAGCTCTTTGTGTTAAATCAGCGCTCAGGCCTGACAGTGACAGCGCGATGCAGGCGTGAGCAGGAGCAGAGGAAGTCGCGGCTCGGGGACGGGCGGGGGACTCGGCTTTGGTCCAGTCTTCTCCCAGCGGGGGGTGGAGATGTGAGGCTGCCCAGATCAGGACTGCGGTGCCAAATGAAAAGTTCTGGAGCCTACACATGCCACTGCTGCTGCTGTACGCACGGTTAACATGCAGCAAACACAACACAGGCAGAGGGAGGAAGGTCACTGCGGAGGAGAAAACATGTCACATACACAGGATTTTACAAATACTGAGATCCGTCATGTTCACGGTCAGTTAAGTCCTGGTTTAGTCCTTGTTTAGACCTCATTTAGTCCTGGTTTGGTCCTTGTTTAGACCTGGTTTAGTCCTGGTTTGGTCCTTGTTTAGACCTGGTTTAGTCCTTGTTTAGACCTCATTTAGTCCTGGTTTGGTCCTTGTTTAGACCTGGTTTAGTCTTTGTTTAGACCTCATTTAGTCCTGGTTTGGTCCTTGTTTAGACCTGGTTTAGTCTTTGTTTAGACCTCATTTAGTCCTGGTTTGGTCCTTGTTTAGACCTGGTTTGGTCCTTGTTTAGACCTCATTTAGTCCTGGTTTGGTCCTTGTTTAGACCTGGTTTAGTCTTTGTTTAGACCTCATTTAGTCCTGGTTTGGTCCTTGTTTAGACCTGGTTTGGTCCTTGTTTAGACCTCATTTAGTCCTGGTTTGGTCCTTGTTTAGCTCTGGTTTAGTCTTGATTTAGTTCTGTCTTTTTCCTGAATAAGTCCTGATTTAAAGTTTTTTTATGGTTTAATCCTGATTTAGATCTGATTTAGTCCTGGTTTAATCTTGAGTTAGACCTGGTTTAGTCCTTGTTTAGTCCTGGTTTGGTCTTGATTTAGTTCTGTCTTTTTCCTAAATAAGTCCTGATTTAAAGTTTTTTTTTTTTATGGTTTAATCCTGATTTAGATCTGATTTAGTCCTGGTTTAATCTTGAGTTAGACCTGATTTAGTCCTTGTTTAGTCCTGGTTTGGTATGGCCCTTATTTAGACCTGGTTTAGTCCTTGTTTAGCTCTGGTTTAGTCCTTGTTGAGACCTGGTTTAGTCTTGATTTAGTTCTGTCTTTTTCCTAAATAAGTCCTGATTTAAAGTTGTTTTTTTATGGTTTAATCCTGATTTAGATCAGAGTTTAATCTTGAATTAGACTTGGTTTAGTCCTTGTTTAGTCCTGGTTTGGTTTGGCCCTTGTTTAGACCTGGTTTAGTTTTGATTTAGTCCTGTCTTTTTCCTGAATAAGTCCTTGTTTAAGGTGTTTTTGTTTTTTGTTTTTTCTGGTTTAATCCTGATTTAGATCTGATTTAATCTTGAGTTAGACCTGCTTTAGTCTTGTTTTAGTCTTGTCTTTTTCCTGAATAAGTCCTTGTTTAAGGTTTGTTTTGTTTTGTTTTTTGGTTTAATCCTGGTTTAGTCCTGGTTTTTGCCTGGTTTAGATCTGGTTTAATCTAGCAATAGAAGAGAAATGCTCTTCTCCACATTATTATTATTTAATACATGTTACAAACCACATTTAAACGGCTTATAAGGTCTTCAACTTGTTTTTCTAATCTAATTTGTTGTAGCATTGAGCGAGATGAGTCTTGGTCTTGAAACCATTTTTTTACAGTCTGGTCTCGGTCTTGTCTCAGTCTCGTTTGTGGCAGTCTTAAAGATTTCATTTACCAAACATTAAAAGAAAATGCTTATTCTTCATAAATTTGGAGTCATTAGTTTGCCGCATTGGGAAAAAAATAGGATAATTATTGTCTTTTTGTAAAGTCTTTTGCATTGAAATAATTATTTATGCATTTGAGCCACTTTGTTTTTTACACTTTTGTTTTTTCCCCCCTTTATTTAGATTTAGTTCACCTGGTTTGGTCTCAACCTGGTCTCGGTCTCGACTCGGTCCTGAACCCTGAAAGTCTCAGCCTTGTCTTGGTCTTGGTTCACTCTGGACTTGAACTGGTCTTGGTCTCGATTAGTACGGTCTTGACTACAACACCACTGATTTGTATAAATAATATTACACAATTAGTATTATAAGACGTTTGTTGTTTCATTGATAAAATTAGAAGTGTATTTGAGGGCAAAGTGTAAATAGTAATAATAAGAGTAAACCATAAAAGTAAGTCTCTAAAAGGGGAAAAAAGCTAAAAATAAACAAAAATGGTAACACTTTGGTTTAGGGTGCACCTATTAACCCTTATTTAAGTGCTAATTAGCATGCTAGTTGGTGGTAAACTAGCTTTTAATTGATAATTATAAAGCACCTACTAATATTTTATTCTGTGTGATCATATTCTACAACAAATTAGAAACTAACAAACATATTCCTCTTAATAAACTCGTAATTACTGCTCATTAGTAGGAAGTTGTTGGACATAAATTATGATCTTAATAAGATTTTTGTGGTACTATTCCTAGTACTAATAATGCTTATACTCCAAAAATCTTATTCAGATCATAATTTATGTCCAACAACTTCCTTACTTCCTACCAATGAGCAGTAATTATGAGTTTATTAAGAGGAATATGTCAATTAGTTAGTTTGTGTTATATGCTTTCTATGATTTTAACAAGTGCCACAATGAAAACACAGATTGAAAATATATGCATTGACTTTTTAAAGGGCGATTTTTTTATTTTTTTATTTTTTTTAAATGCTAAAAAAATACACTGAAAATTAGAAACTGAAATGACAGAAATCCAACTCTGATTTTTGTCAGTGTTAAAATATTCAGCAGCAGAAATTCAAAGACATTTAAAATTCTAAATCTGACCCAAATTTACTTCCATACAAGAACTTCCTAACCACTCTGATAAAACAATATATGCATTGACTTTTTAAAGGCGATTTTTTTTTAATGCTGAAAAAATACAGTAAAAATTAGAAACTGAAATGACAAAAATCCAACTCTGATTTTTGTCAGTGTTAAAATATTCAGCAGCAGAAACTCAAAGACATTTAAAATTCTAATTCTGACACAAATTTACTTCCATACAAGAACTTTCTAACCACTCAATACAATTAAAAGATTAAACAAGTGTCCAGTATAACATCTGCTCACTTCATCTTAGCATTGCTTGTGTGTCTAAATAAAAAACGCACTCAAAATCTGAATATTATAAATTAAACTATCTCCGCACCATCTGCTAATGCTGTAAACACAAGTAGCTGTTGATTCTGTTGCTCTTCTATTGAGCCTGATGAGAACTAATGAGAAATAAACACGTCTAATGTTCCTGCGCGCGTGAAATACACGTGTACCTGCACGTGTTTAATGTGAGTCGAACATGACCAACCATTATGTATAATTCTCCTTTCACAGAGGATTTTCTTGATAAAAGCGTCCCCATTTTCCGTGTTATTTGTGCTCGTAGCTTTAGAACATGTATTGACCTTTGAGGTTAACAACCGGCTGCTGTTAAAATGGCTTAAAATGATTTGCTCATTATAGAGGCATTGATCAAAATTAAATGGTTAAAAAAAAAAAGTCAGCATTAGGCATAACATTGCGACCGCTGACAGGTGAGGTAAATAGCACAGATTACGTCTTAGGCAGCCAGAGAACATTTTGTCCTCGAAGTTTTGATGGTTGAAGCTGGAAAAAACGGGCAAACGTAAGGATTGGTGTGTGTTAGAAATGTGCAGTGTTGCAGACAGTTTGGTGTTGGCTTTGCACCTGCTAAGTACCCGTCGGCCCGTACACAGATCCCACAGAGACTCGGTGTCAGCTCTCTCAGTTCTGCTCATGTTTTTTCGCCTGTAGGCCGGTGTTGTACCTCTGAGTCCTGCTGCTCTGCCCTGCTTTTCTGCCGAGTTAGGTCTGAATATACAGCATGTTTTTATACACTGTGGGAGTAAAAGATATATTGTTGATAGTAGCAGATAGTACTGGCCCAACATGGGTTTATTGATCATAGCAAGTTAAAATCTCCAATAGAAGGCTTGAGGGCATTCACTATAATATTTCCTCAGCTGCTTTTACACAGATATGAACTTAAATTGTAATTTTTCCCAAGGTTTAGGAGCGTTTATGGGAATTTTTGACCATTCTTCCTGAAGCACATTTGTGAGGTCAGACTCTGATGTTGTGGAGAAGTCCTGGCTCGCAGTCTTCGCTCTAATTCATCCCAAAGGTGCTCTGTCAGGTCAAGTTCTTCCACACCAAACTTGCTCATCCATGTCTTTATGGACCGGGCTTTGTTCACTGCAAAAAATCAATATCTAGCATTACTTGAATTTAGATTATTAACCTTGATTTGAGTAATGTTTTACTAAATTAGATTTATTTACTAATATGTCTAGATCAGCCATTCCCAAAGTCCAGACTGTCGTGGCCCCCTTAAAGTTTCGAAAATCCCTCGCGAACCCCCAACGATAAAACTTCCCTCTATTCAAAAGACTCCGCCGTGTTTTTTTTTTATTTATAAAAACATTACAAAAACACTGATTACTGACTAAAAGTTGTTTTAAAGTAATATTTTAAAACAAATATACAGCTGTAATTAATTTCCAATGTTTTTAGGTACTTAATATTTTCATTGACTTTTTATATTTTTGTATGTTTTATTTGTTTTTATTAACCAAATCTATGTGTCTGAAATAATAATAATAATAATAATAATAATAATAATAATAATAATAAAAATAATAAAAAAAATAATTAATACAAATTGAAATTGAAATATAGACAGCCTCTGGGGGCCCCCCTGTAGTACCTTCGTGGACCCCCAGGGGGCCCCGGACCCCACTTTGGGAACCACTGGTCTAGATGATTTGACTTGTTTCAAATTATTTCTGTCTTAATTTTAAGCCATTTTTTCTTATTTCAAGTAAAATGATCTGCCAATTTTCTTACCACATTGGCAGATAATTTTGCTTGAAATAAGTAAAAATGACCTAAAATTATGACAGAAATAATTTGAAACAAGTCAAATAATCTAGCCTAATAAGTAAATAAATCTAATCTAGTAAAAAAAATATATATATATACTCAAATCAAGGTTAATAATCTGAATTCAAGTCCTTTTAACTAATGCTAGATATTGATTTTTTTGCAGCGTTGGAACAGGAAGTAACCGTCCCCAAACTGTTCCCACAAAGTTTTCCACAAAGCTGCAGCCTAGGTGCTTGATTTTATTCCCCTGTGGTCATGGGTGTGATTGGAACACCTGGATTCAAAATTTGGCAATGTAGTGTAGTCATTATTTTATTTTTTTCCAACAAAATAACATTGTGTGGGCTCCTGAGGTCATTTCAACTCTTCATGTTCATGTGTAATCTTCAAAAGGTTTAGCACAGGAAGCAATAGAGAGATGACAATTTAAGTGCTAGCATTTTATGTGAACTGGTCATGTTTGAGATGAATAAATGAAAGAAAAAACAGAATAAAAATAATTATGTGACAAAAAATGCATTCAATATCTTTTGTATGAGCCACAATTACAATGATAATGCTTTTTAAAGGGGCTATATTATGCATATGCTATATATTGAGCTTTCTGTAGCCATGTTTAAGAAATCCTGTAACCCCGCCCACTCCAGGAAGCACTGACCAATCACCAAGCCCTCTCCATCCACTCTGCTCTCATTCATTTATCCAAAAAAACGGTGTACAGCTCTGTTTCCACTGACTCCTCAAAGATAATTTTCATTCTGTAGTAAACTGGCATAATACAATACAAGTTTAAGAAAGAACTTTTTTTTTCCAATTCTGTTCAAAAGGCTGACGCACAGTAATTATTAAAAACACTTTCTTTTAGTCACATAATGTTATTAAAGGTTGTAAAATGTGAGCAAATTTGGCTGAAATAGATTTAAAAAGAGCGTAATGTAGCCTCTTTAAGAAGCCTTTTAAGACGCTATAAAAAATTTTTTATTATTATTATTTTTCCTGGTACCATTCGCAGCTACAGTATATCACAAAGCCTGAGTCATTGCTCCTGTTTCTCTAAATTTGTCAGTGTACGGAGCATTAGCCACTGTGGGGAATAAGTTATGTGTCCCTAGGTATCTCGTAGACCTGCTTAAAGTACTATCTATCTGAAAGTACTACATCTTCACAAAGCTTCTTTAACCCAGAACAAGATTTAGCCCTGACTGTGTCCCATGGGTCTAATATTTTTACTAAAATCTACTTCTAGTCCATGCAGTGCCAGTACTCTCCAAATTTCCCTGTTAGACCCATTTAAACCATAACTTTAATGTAAATGCCCTTTTTAATCACCCTCTTTGGTGCAATCCTTGCCTTAAGTGTGAACTTTTAACACTCCACTTTTTATCTCTAAAAAAAAAATCTGTCCACTTCCCTTTGCCCCTGTCCCATCGCATTCACACAAAAGCAACTATTCTTTTAAGATTTCCACGTCATGACAGAGTTGTGTCCTGGACATCTGCTCCTGCGCCCTCCGAGGGACAGCGGCAAACTATTTAACGCCGCCTTTGTTCGCCCTGAGCTGTGGCTGCAACCCCCTGGTGGCCGCCCCGCCCCGCCGCGCGCCGCACCCACAACAACACCGGCGCCATTCATCAAGCTAATGGGCGCTGTATTTTTAACCCTTAGCCATTTGTCAGGCGGCGGCAGCGTCAAATTCCCCATCGCGCGCTTGGGCTCGACGGGAAGAGCGCGTTGATTCATGGCAGCGCCGGTTTTGACATCGCTCTCTGTCTCTGCTGTCGTATCCCATCATGCCCTGCTGCTGCTGTGCCTCCTCAATCCTTGTACTTAAAGCTTCCTTAAGTATTCATGCCCCCTCCTGTTCTCTCACTCCCGGAGCGTCTACGTTCACCTATTCATCAATAGTTGTGCGTTTACCATTAACCATTTCACATTAATTGTTCAAAATGTATTCTCTTTGCTTTTAAATGCACAATGGTTACTGTCTTCTACTAAAACTTCAGTTCCTCACTCCCTGTGGCGCCTACCTTTACCTAATCATCAATGAATGAATGAATGAATGAATGAAAGTTTTATTTTGCATGTGCATTCAATATAGTGCCACAAAAATAGAAATACACATAATGTCACTTAACAATTTACAGAAATTAAATTACAATTTACTTAATAGAATACAACTTATTAATTGTTAAAAATCTTACCTTTTGAATTACTAAATTATTTTTTATGTAATGGCTAAATATTATTCTAACAGCCTATATAAAAATAATATATATCTTTATTAGAAATTGATGTATTATACGATAAATATTGGGTTTTGGGGTCCATAGGGAAGGTGGTGTCTAAAGACACAGCTGTGTTATGTTTTTTTTTTTGGACATGGGGTGGGATTAAATAAGTTTTCTTCTTCCCACTCCTTTTTGAGCAGATCGTTTCTGTATGGTTTATTATGGTTTATTATGACAACTTATTGTTCTGCTAAATATAATGTATATAATATATAATATAATGTTATGAATATTATTACACAATAATTTATTATCTTGATGTTGTTGGTTTTTTTTTTTTTTTTCTCAGCCTTGTGTTTTGTTGTTGGTTGCACACCATTAACTACTCACTTGCTCAAAATAAATAAATAAATAAAAATAATAATAAAAAAAAAAGGAATGGGAAGACGTATTAATTTATCAAATCCCACTCCTTTTCCCTGTAGCTCATGTCTTGTATCTAATTCATCAAATTTGTAATTCATGATTTACATCCATCAAAAAACTAAAGTCTACACATACTGTGCACATATCTATATCTACATAAATACATGTCCACAACTTATACCCATACACCTATACAGTGTATACATAGATAATAATAATAATAATAATAATAATAATAATAATAATAATAATATAATAATAATAATAATAATAATAATAATAATAATAATAATAATAATAATATAATAATAATAATAATAATAATAATAATAATAATATAATAATAATAATAATAATAATATTTATTTGTATAGCACCTTTCTTAACATTGTTACAAAGTGCTTTACAGTGCAAAATACATAAAAAACCCATAACAGACCCTTCAAGTAAAAATACAATAAAAAGATAATAAAACAGGAGAAAACAATATAAAAACAGAATTGACAGAACAATAAAAACACAAATCAAACAATAAAACAATAACATCAGGTAATATCAAATGCCTTTGATGACAATAACTTATACAAAATGTGGTCCACTAGATCAATAATTGTGTGTAAAGCATCATTTCTAACTTTTATTTTTTACTTTTTTGTAGTAATACTTGTGCTTACCATTAACCATATCATATTAATGGTCAAAAAGTTTAGCCTTGCAAAAATGGGAGCACTGACCCTGAGTCACTGACGGCCTCACGAGAAAGACGCACGTCCTGGTTATAACAACATATAACAACCAGGGAGTGATGTTGTTTTTTTCTTAGCTCTATAAAACTATTTGCATCATATTTGATACACGATTTATAAAACCTCTGCACAACCAGTGTTGCCAACTTAGCGATTTTGTCTCTAGATTTGACATTTTGGGCAGCCCTTGGCGACTTTAAAAAGTCATCAGAGGCGTTGTGGGAGAGCGTGAGGTGTTGTTTCCCTGCTCTTCGCTAACACATTCTGCTCTGTTTCTGTCCAGTTTAGTGAGCCAGGAGCAATAACTGCGCCTCTTTCACCTTCTGAGAGTCGCTGTGCTGTCGGCTGTCACTCAGCGGGACACAGCAGCGAGCAGGACGCACTGTCTGCTCAGTTTGGACGGAAAACAGGTTTACTCAGGCTCATGTTAGGCATCATGATTTTATAGTTCTTAAAATTGTGTGAACAGTTATCGGCCATATTCATAAAACTGACAAATCACTTTTCAAAGCCAGAATTATTGTGAGCAACAGCACTGGTTCAGCAGATGTAGGTCTGTAGTATCAGTGCTGTAGTAGTAACTTCAGCTTATGTAAGGCTGTTTTCACACTGGCACTGGTTTGGTCAATGCAAACGAGCTTTTGACCCGAGTACGGTGCGCTTGGGTCAGTGTGAACAGGAGGCTCTCGCCGCGCCCCGGAGCGGTGTCTGTGGAGGGAAAGCTGCCGCCTTCGGGCCGACCCACCTGCAGATTTGCTAGAACTAATTACTGTCTGTCATTTTGCGGGACATAAACCCACCTGGATTAGTAGTCTGCTGTCCAGTAAGCGCGTCCTCTCAGCAGCTAACGTATGTGTGTCCTGAGTCGGACTCTTTCAGCTAAAATTCTATTACTTTTTTATCTTTAACAAGTCATAAAGTCGCTAATTTATTATCTTAATTAATGCAAATTGTATAAAACAAAAGAACATTTTCTTACGTTTATAACGATATATTGGTTGGATAGTTTCTTTTACAAATATTTTATTGCGGCCGTATGAAAGAGCGCTTTTGTCTGAGGTTTAAGCTCGGCAGTGCTATGGCCCTGAGTCGGACACACGGACGTTCCAATATCAGACACGCTCACCTTTCTGGCTTTTTCAGCCTTATTTGTTGGATTTTTCGGCTCTAATTTAAGGCTGGGATATT
This sequence comes from Bostrychus sinensis, assembly GCA_020698575.1. Taxonomy (NCBI): domain Eukaryota; kingdom Metazoa; phylum Chordata; class Actinopteri; order Gobiiformes; family Eleotridae; genus Bostrychus; species Bostrychus sinensis. Next base: position 8,037,783 of record CM036244.1, on the reverse strand, counting down.
TACGTTAACAAATTTTCACACCTGGTACCTTGTTTCCGTCTTTCAAAATAAGATTGTGGGCTAAGCTAACGTTAATCAGAAAATAATAAGGCGGACAAAGTTAGCTACAAAAACACTAAGATCACTGAAAGAACGTTGCCCGAGTGTGACCTGAGCGTTCCCTGCACATTTCTCTATCAAAATTACTTTCATATCATGATTATTTTATAAACACTTAGCATAAATACACAAAAATTACCACAGAGGTAGAGCAATATGTGGAGTTTTTGTTTTGTCTACCGTTAGCCAGTTAACGTCTTTGCGAGCATCTGTTAGAAGACTGAAAAATAGCAAAAAGTGAGCGTGTCTGACTCAGGACACACATACGTTATAAAAAGAAGTGCCAGCCAAACTCACACTGTGTATGAAGCAGTATCCCCTGAGCGGTCTGTGCATCATGAAGCAGTTGCAGAATCTTTCCTCGTCCTGAGTTCCACACAGAGCTCAACTCCTCTTTCCTTGAGATTTGTTTAACCTCTGTGTGTGGCCTCATAAATAGTTTGAGAGGTCACGGAGAGGAGTCCATGACGGTGCGTTCAGGTGCGCTTTGTAACACTTTGAAATTGAGCGCTTGAGGCCCAATGTCATGGAAACAAGTTCATTGGTTATGGCTTATAGTGAGGCGTTTTGGGCGACTCTGAGGCAAATTTGACGCAGCAATGTCATGAATATGCAAATGACATATTTTGGCGACATTTAGCGACTTCTTGAGCAGGATCTAGTTACTTCTCATTGAAAATAGTTGGCAACACTGTGCACAACCCACCTTAACTTTCTTTAAAAACCTGCTGTATACAATTAAACACATGTCCTCTGCCCCCTGGTGGACGTACTGGTGCTCTGCAGTCCAGAGCTTACTTCAACACACGATAACTTTGTTCATTTTAGAACAGTTATGGTAGGAAATGCATAAATATTACTAAAGATTATTCAAAGTAACCTATGACTTCTGACTAGGACCAGACTTTGCATTTGTCTCTGTATTGCACTGTTTGATAAACTGTTCATAATTATGTCCTAAATGCAAAAGTGAACCTCTTCCGTTATTTTGTGCTTAATTAGACTAATGAAAGATTAAACTGCCATCTTTAATTCAATTAAAAAATAATTCCATAATTCCAGCGACGAAACTATTAAAGTTAAATGGATCCCCTTTCTACTACTACTGTCTTTATTAAATCCAAATGTACTTCTTTCATTTTGGCTTTTCCCTTTCTGCAGTCGCAACAAACATCTGCCTTTTAGTGTGCAGTGATTTATATTTTAATTTGCATTTGCCTGGGCTTGGGAGCGGCACACCAGCTTGTGTCGCTTTGTTGGTGCATTACACTGTGAAAAAACAACTGCACTGTACTAGAATCAGAACTTTCTATGGTAAAAACCTGCCCAGATGAACAAAAATAACTTGTTCTTTGGAAAAATGGTACACGGTTATCAATTTGTAAAGCCCAGTTAGCCATGTACTGTACCATAAATTTAACTTAGTCAGCTTATGAAGATTTAAACAAGATGTAAACACACTTGTATTTAAATCAGAGGAATAAAAAAATGATTTATTTAGAAGCATTACTCTTCTACAAATGTAATGAAGTGTAAATTGTAGTAGTGATGGGAATTTTGGCTCATTTCAGTGAACTGGATCATTCACCAAATGGATCTTCATTTTACCAACTAAACATTTTATATTTCAGCCAAATTCAGCACAGTTTTGACTAGGGTTGTCAAAAAAATCAGCAGCCTAATAACCTACTACCAGTTATAGAAAATGGAAACAGGTAAACTGTAATTAAACTTTACCTTTTAGGAATTATTTATCATAATTTGAAGTAATTTTGGATCACATATACAAACTACTTACTGTATTATTTAGCATTGTGTTGAATAAAGGATCATCATGTAGCTGCTGTGGACTACAAAGTGGGGTCCGGGGCCCCCTGGGGGTTCACAAGGGTACTGTAGGGGGCCCCCAGAGGCTGTCTATATTTCAGTTCAGTTTTAATTCATTCTTTATTTCAGACACACGGTTTTGGTCTGTAACAACAAATAAAACATACAAAAAATATAAAAAGACAATTAGTCAATGAAAATATCAAATACCTAAAGACATTAAGTACATAAAAAAATAAAATTTATCTAAATTGAAATTTGTTTAAAAAAAAAAAATATTACTTTAAAACTAATTTTAGCCTACAGTCTGTATTTTTTGTAATTTTTTTTTATAAAAATGAATGGAGAAAAACATGGCCGTCTTTTGAATAGAGGGACGTAATGTATTTGGGGGTCCACAAGAGATTTTTGGAAATTTAAGCGGGGCACAAATGGCTGTGTTGGAGGATAAACTTATAACCACTGTTTGCATAGAAAATATAAGTTTGAAAAATTTAACAAGTATGCTACATATATAGTAATAGGCTACTAATATTATTCTATACAAAATATTGTTTGAATAATATGGTGACGCAGTAAAGCAGTATGATGTACTACCTCAGACATTCAATGAAAAGTGGTCGTTTTTGTCACCGTGGTATCGAAATCGGTATCGAATATCGAGGGTTTTTTTTTTTGTATTGAAATCAAGTTGAAATTATATTATTGTAACAACACTAGTTTTGACTAATGACTGTATTGTGCCCTCAAATTCATGGATTGTGATGAAGTATCCAAAAGTTCTGATGCTTTATGAACTGACCACTCTACTACACGTCACATAATCACAGGTTTAATTAGGCATAAAAATAAAAAAGGACAGATGTTGACTTTTTTATTTAAACACACACAAGTAGGGCGTTAATTGTTATTACAAAACTAAAAAGAACTGCAACAGCTGACCTCAAAAAGCCTTATCTTAAATATTTAACCTAATAAATCACAGAAAGAGGTTGCAATGTGCAGCTTCAGGTGTCTCTCTCTGAACTAACCACCATCAACCAGTAACTTTTAACTTTTAACTTGTTTTTTAAAAGGTCCTTTCACAAAAAACTCGTTCTTGACCGACCCAACACTAAATTGCGGCCTCCTGTTTAAGGTACGGTGGTGAGTAAAGGTCGAGAGCTTAAAGCAGTGTGGTTTATGTTCTCATTAAAGTGAAAATGGGCTTTAGTGTTTATGTGTGAACGCTTTAACTCATTGTAGAGGTAAAAGGTGCAGGAAACAGCAAAAGCGCACAACATAAAAACTCCATTGTCTCTATAGAAGGCGTAACCCTTTAAAGCTGTGTATCACTATTGCGTCTACTGTGTCCTGTGTCCATAGCACATTTTTCACTCTTCTTCTTCTTGCACTTCTTGATGCATGAGACATTTTCACGCTGACTATGTTATCTGTAAAATGTTGTTACCACTGAGCAAGTGATAACGACAGCAAGATCCGCTCCCGTCTTCTGCCCATTGTGCCGTAAACGATGGAGTGTGCAATTCTGTAGCTCAGATCCCACAAACCAAAGTGATTAAATTAGTCAGTTCACTTTTAAAAAATGTGTTATTTATATTTTAAACCAATTTATGTCGCCTCTAGAACAGCTTTGCACATTTTTACTTTAAAAAAACATTATCTGACTAAAAGAAATAAAGGAAAGCAATTGCAATAATGACTTCCCTACTGCCATAAAGAGACCAGCAGCAGAGTGTAGAGCTGTTACGCTAAAAAGCTTTTTATTTCCTTAAAATTTTTGTATGATGTCATTTTACTATAAACTGAAAAATAGCAGTAAGGGACCAGAGCTGTACAGTGTTTTTTTGGATAAATGACTGAGAGCAGACTGGATGTAGAGGGCTTGGTGATTGGTGCTTCCTGGAGTGGGCGGGGTTTTGGGGCAGAGGCTAGAGATTCGTGAAATCGAGCGTTCTGAGGCCACAGAAACTCAGCGCCAGAGAATACAGGATTACTTACACACGTCTGTATGAAGCAAAACACAACTCCAGATACTGTTTTTGATGATTAAACAACATTATAACGCGGTGGAAAGTGGAGGAAAGTCAATTTTGCACAGCATAGCCCCTTTGAAAACAGTTTTGAAGCTTAACAAAACTCAAAAAATCAGCAAAAACAGTTTACAGTATGAAAGTTTACATGACTTTATGTTAGACTGTGTCCACTGACAGGTTTAAGCGACAGGAAATCGCCGAAATCAGAACTCAAACCCACTATAATCTCTGAACAGACAGTATGTGCTGCGGTGTATGTGTTAAAAAAAAAAAAAAATGACATTGATCCACTTGTCCTCCAGCAGTGATGGGATTATCCACTGGGCAGTTGTAGAAACAGGAAAAAGGAAACTAAATGGCTGCTTTTGTGGAACTCTACATTTCTAAGACTAATGCAAACAGTGCTATTCTGAATTATTATCCATTTTATTCAACTGTGCACCATTAGATTTTACCCAATGCAAGAATTTCCAGCTGCTTCTGTCGGTTTTCTCTCCTAACATTTACACACCAGTCCACTTTCATGCTTACACTTCCTGTTTCGTCTCTCTTGTTGTGTCAGGACTTCGGAGACGACGGCTCTCTGTACATCACCAAAGTGACCACCATCCACATGGGCAACTACAGCTGCCACGCCTACGGCTACGAAGACCTGCACCAGACGCATGTGCTGCAGGTGAATGGTCAGTAATGGACACTTCTTACTCTCCACTCATAGGAACATGATGCTTTTGTCTGTCGCTGTACCGTTCCATTGGAGTCTCTCTGGGGTTGAGAAAAAGCCTTGCAAGGGATGATTGGTCAGGCTTTCCCTCCAGATAAATCACATCACCGTGGTTTTGTCTGAATGCAGAAAGAAACAGAGAGGTTTTTGTAATTAACCGTGGGTGAAAAAAGTTGTCCATGGGTTGGGCAGAGCTTGTTTTTTGTAAATGATAGGCTATTTCTCCATATTTTGAAAGCCAATCACTCTCTGTGTCTGAGGAGCGCTGTGTTTTTCATTTTGGGTGGTTTTTAATTTGCTATTGGGCGGATTTTGACCTTTTAAACCTGGCAACCCCGGTGGTAAGTTAAGGGAATGTCCGTACATTGTTAATAAAAGAATTAGCATTAGCCTTTAAGTTTGCAAGTTGTGAATAAAGAAGTTTGTTTTGGTCAAGAAGTCAGGGTTTGTACAGGAAAGGAAAACCGGGAAAAGTCATGGAAATTTAAAATGCAATTTCTAGACCCTGGGAAAGTGTCAGAATTTTATATTTTGGTGCTTAATTTTGGAAAAGTCATGGAATTTAAACTAAGTCTAAGTAACATTGGGCCACTCCTAGTTAAACCTGCGCCAGTGAGAATACAGTAAATATAAGTGTTTAGTAATGTGTTTTTTGTTAAAATAATTGAACGAAATAATTTTTTGATGGTCCCAGGCTCTTTTGGTTTTGGTAATGCTTTAAAACAGCATAGATGATTAGTTTAGGATAATTATCTTTTAATCACTGGTGTATACGTCAGTAAAATTTGTGGAATAATATATTTCTGGGGGAAGAAGCCCCAATGTTTTTTGTTTTTTGTTTTTGTTTTGTTTTTTCTTTATCTGACTAATTTCCAAATGAAATTGCAACAAAAGTATGTTTCTAATGCACCACATTGGACATTTTGAATACTGTTTAAACACATAAAAGTCATAAAAGTCATTTTCCAGGTCTTGGAAGTTTAGTCAAAAGTCAAGGAAAAGTCATGGTAAAAAAAAGTGTATTAACTCTTAGAAGTACTCAAGAAAAAACAACAGTTGTGTAGAGTAAAAATACATTTACTTGAGTATCTAGTATTTTATGCTGTTAGAAAAACTTTTTGTTCCCTCAAAAATACTAACCCAAGTTAAAGTAAAGTATATAAAATTCTTATTAACAGTTTTTAGTTACTTTCCATCTCTAGTTTTGGCAAATGGTAATGTCAGTGCCTGAGTTGATAACATTAGCAAGTCACAATTTAGTGTTTTTTGTTCTTTTTGTGATTGCAATTGGCATTACATAAGCAAAGTTATGGTAAAAGTTATGCTATGCAAGTATTTACAGAACAACAATAAATAAATAGTCAGTATATGCACTGAAGTTTACCCATCAAAACCTATTAACTTTGGTTAATAATAAAACCTTATCCACAAAAACCTGCAACCTTGGTAAAATGTAGGTCAGTAGTTCCTAAAGTGGGGTCCGGAGGCGAAGATGGGGGCCCCTATCTGACATAAAAATAACAATTTTCAGTACAAAAATGGTGAAATATTCTTGTACAGTAAACAAAAAGTTATAAAAGAAAAACAAATCTGGCACAAGCAAGACATCAGGTTAAAAACAACAAGGATTTTGCAATTTTTTGGTAGATCATGGCAGTTTTCTTCATGTTAGAGACATGTTTAAGTGATTTAAAATATTCAGCAAAGTAGCTAAAATTGAAAAATGAATTACAGTTATATACTTGTTTAAAAATATTACTTTAAAACTAATTTTAGCCAACAGTCAGAGTTTTTTGTAAGGTTTTTATAGAAATATATGGAGAAAAACAGGATGAATACAGGAGGTTTTCGTGGGATTTTCGGAAAAGTTAAGTGGGCCGTGACACTCTTGACTTTGGGAATAGCTGAAGTAGGTGCTCGGGTAGAGAACATTTGCAAAATTTGGGATAATTTTAATTAAAGAGGAAATTACAAAAGCTAAAGGTTACATGCTAAATTTAACTTAATTTGTATGTTATGTATAGGATTCTCTGTCCATAATATAAGTTAACTTTGGCTAACGGAACTGACCAGAGCCGTGCGCAAATATAAAGTTATGTACCACTGTATCCACAAAAATTACATTTATACAGGGATATATCATGCAAAATCAAAAATATACCTGGGCATTCTCTGGCACGACAGTTCTGAGGTCTCAAAACGGTGTAAAGCTCTTTTTCAACTCATTTCTCACAGGTATTTTTTTTTTTTATTTTGTAGGAAAATGGCATGAAACAAAAAATGTAAGGAAGTAAAGTGCTTTTTTTCTTTGATTATGTTCAACACTCTGCACTCTGCTGGTCTCTTTATGTGTTTCTTTACGACAGAGTACTTCTTAAAAATGTTGTCTTTTAGTTTTTAAAAGTTGTAAAACGTGCTGTTAGAGGCAACAAAGACAAGTTAAAAGATATTAATAAAAACATATTATATCCACTTTAAATATTACAATACAAGAAAACCTCATATTCATTTCTTGCACACACATTTCCTCTGCGATGTTGGTCTATTACAGAGCCGAAAAAAAGATCCAGGAAGTGTGAATTAAAACGACCTCCTACATGTAAAATAATTGCGCAAAGACACAGCTCCCATAATGAATGCTTTGTCTCGAGGCTGAAAGTACACAGGAAAAAAAAAAAATCTAATTAGTCTCTTTCAATTAACTGGAACAATAGGAGTGATTATTTATGGTTTGTGCTCGTACGTCCGCGCCGGAGCAGGAGGGAAGCTGGAAGGAAGAGTAATCACTAAAATGGGTGAGATTCCTGTTATTTCAGGTGAGATAAGGAGCGCTGGAAATAAGCCAAGACTCAGACTCAGTACTAAGTGGTTGTGTTGCATTAGTTACAGCTCCACAACACAACACAACACAACTCAACACAACACAACACAACTCAACTCAATACAACACAACACAACTCAATACAACACAACTCAATACAGCACAACACAACTCAATACAACACAACACAACTCAATACAACACAACACAACTCAATACAACACAACACAACTCAATACAACACAACACAACTCAATACAACACAACACAACTCAATACAACACAACACAACTCAATACAACACAACACAACTCAATACAACACAACACAACTCAATACAACACAACACAACTCAATACAACACAACACAACTCAATACAACACAACACAACACAACTCAATACAACACAACGTGTGTTAGGCTGCTGCAGGAACAATGGAGCACACAGAGTTGTTCTTAATGAGGATCACAAAAATATATAAGCAGTGTTTCTCTTTTTACCTAAACAAGGACTGGACTAAAACAGGTGTAAAACATTACTAAACCAGAACTAAACCAAGTCTAAACCTGGACTAAACCAAGTCTAAACCTGGACTAAACCAGGTCTAAACCTGGACTAAACCAGGTCTAAACCTGGACTAAACCAGGTCTAAACCTGGACTAAACCAGGTCTAAACCTGGACTAAACCAAGTCTAAACCTGGACTAAACCAAGTCTAAACCTGGACTAAACCAGGTCTAAACCTGGACTAAACCAAGTCTAAACCTGGACTAAACCAAGTCTAAACCTGGACTAAACCAGGTCTAAACCTGGACTAAACCAAGTCTAAACCTGGACTAAACCAAGTCTAAACCTGGACTAAACCAGGTCTAAACCTGGACTAAACCAAGTCTAAACCTGGACTAAACCAAGTCTAAACCTGGACTAAACCAAGTCTAAACCTGGACTAAACCAGGTCTAAACCTGGACTAAACCAGGTCTAAACCAGGACTAATCCAAGTCTAAACAAGGACTAATCCAAGTCTAAACCAGAACTAAACCAAGTCTAAACCAGGACTAAACTAAGTCTAAACCAGGACTAATCCAAGTCTAAACCAGGACTAATCCAAGTCTAAACAAGGACTAAACCAGAACTAAACCAGGTCTAAACCAAGACTGAACCAGGACTAATCCAAGTCTAAACCAGGACTAATCCAAGTCTAAACCTGGACTAATCCAAGTCTAAACCAGGACTAATCCAAGTCTAAACAAGGACTAAACCAGAACTAAACCAGGACTAAACCAGGACTAATCCAAGTCTAAACCAGGACTAATCCAAGTCTAAACCAGGACTAATCCAAGTCTAAACAAGGACTAAACCAGAACTAAACCAGGTCTAAACCAAGACTGAACCAGGACTAATCCAAGTCTAAACCAGGACTAATCCAAGTCTAAACCAGGACTAAACTAAGTCTAAACCAGGACTAATCCAAGTCTAAACCAGGACTAATCCAAGTCTAAACAAGGACTAAACCAGAACTAAACCAGGTCTAAACCAAGACTGAACCAGGACTAATCCAAGTCTAAACCAGGACTAATCCAAGTCTAAACCTGGACTAATCCAAGTCTAAACCAGGACTAATCCAAGTCTAAACAAGGACTAAACCAGAACTAAACCAGGTCTAAACCAAGACTGAACCAGGACTAAACTAAGTCTAAACCAGGACTAATCCAAGTCTAAACCAAGACTCATCCAAGTCTAAACCAGGACTAATCCAAGTCTAAACCAGGACTAATCCAAGTCTAAACAAGGACTAAACCAGGACTAAACTAAGTCTAAACCAGGACTAAACCAGGACTAAACTAAGTCTAAACCAGGACTAAACCAGGTCTAAACCAGGAATAAACCAGGACTAAACCAGGACTAATCCAAGTCTAAACAAGGACTAAACCAGGACTAAACCAGGATTAATGCTGTACTAAAACCAGGATTAAACCAAAGTCTAAACAAAGTCTAAACCAGGACTAAACCAGGTCTAAACCCAGACTAACCCTGGACCAAACTAGGACTTAAGTGTGTCCAGGACTAAGCAGAGGTTACACTTCACTACCAACCAAACTCTCATTTAAACTAAACCAGGACTTGAACTGCAAAACACTCCTGAGTCCCACTAATCCTGCGTACCAACACTGGAACCCACACCACAGTTTGAGAACCACTGGTGCATTAAATTCCTGCTGAGACTGGCCCGTCCTAATCTTCCTCTCTCAGGACCAGTGTAGTGTGTCCCAGCTGAAGGCGTCTGGACTGTGTTTACTCTGCTCCGGCCTCAGTGCCAGCTCTGTCCAGGCAAAAGTGACGCGCGGTGAGGTTCATGGCTGACATTAGAGCAGGGGTCTCCAAACAAAATTGCTCGGGGTGCACAGAATTAACCTTCTACCTTTGCTGGGGTCCGAACAAATGTATAAAAAATACTACTACTCTTCCTTCAGGCAGCAGTATTTGGATAACACTGTTAGGAGAGTGCAGCTTCATTAAACAGGCTAAATGCGTAAATTAGCGGCTAATTAATCTGTGCAAATCTAAGTTTATTCAAGAAAAGACGGGGTTATTTTCTTACCTGATGAGTCTGGTCGCCATTGAATTGATTTCTAGGGCGGAGCAAACCCGAGTAAACTGACAGCAGAGTAAGCCAATCAGAAAATGGCGGACGTGACGTTAACAAAGCGACAAGAAAGTTAGCAACGCGAAAACATCTTTATTTTTTTTTTAAATAAAGGCTTCTATTGCTGAAAGCTGCTGTAGTTTTAAAGACTCGATATGTTTTTGGTCATTTAAAACAGAATTTAACGCTGAATGAAACAAACTCTCGGCTCCTCGGTGCGCCATCTTGATTGTTGTTGTTGACACGAAGAACATGTGACTTAAATAAACGAATTAAAATGCGCGGTACGGTTGGGATTTGAATCCAACCACGGCGGACGGCGTGGATTTTCCAGGCAATGAAGCTCCGGCATTGGTCTCCCTTAATTAATTAGATCCCATTTTGATTGGTAGTCCAGTTTTTAGAAAGTTTTAAGATGTATTTTCCATGTTTGGCTTTCATTTGGGCAACGTGAACCTGTGTGCTCTCGTACGCCCCCTACAGTGCGGCAGAGTACTGTCTCCAGCTTTTTTATCTGCGGTTTTATGCCATCAACAAAACTAAATATGTAACACACAAATATTACAATACATTAGCCTGACTATGGAACATTAGAGTGAATCAGTCTGAGGTTTCGCATCTCGTCCATTTATCTGAACTGGAAATGCGCAAATTCAGCATTTCTGACTACGAAATCATGGACATTATTGGATTCAAAAAGAAAATCAATATAAAGCACAGACCAGAGAACTAAAATTGAAAAGAATTTAATTTAATCATTGTTTATTTTTTACTCTTCATGATGCCCCTGGTGCTGAGAGCTTTTTGTTATGGCAGCCATCTTTGTTTTCATTCCTACTTCATCTATGACCGACAAGCACAGAGATTTCTTAAAGGGAGTTATATTATGTTTTATCTTTTTAAACTAATCTCAGTCACCTTTAAAACCGCAGCACATTTTATAGCATTTAAAAATTTTATGTGACTAAAAGAAAACGTTTTCCATAATTACTTTACTGTTGCCATTTTTTATTTTTTTATTTTTTTATTTTTTGATAAATGAATGAGAGCAGAGTGGATGTAGAGGGCTTGTTGTTGATTGGTCAGCGCTTCCTGGAGGGGGTGGGGGTTTGTGGTACCGAGCGTTCTGAAGCCTCAGAAACACAGCGCCAGGGAATACAGGATTACTTAAACAGGCGTGAATGAAACATAAGACAACTTTATTTGTTTATTTCTGATTAGTGAACAGTATTATAACTTTTTTTTTATTTTGTATGATAATCTTTTGAGGAAATATTGAGCAATTTAAGGGAAATTAAATTTGTGTTTTGTGTTTAGGAATGCCCACTTTGCATTTTACTAATTAATACTTAAAATAATTAGACTTCAGATGAAAACTCATCCAGGCTGAATGAATCATAACAAGTTTAAAAAGACGTCGTAATCAGTTCAAGTCCTGATGATTCTTTTTAAACCTTTTGTTGTGACTAGCCCAGGGTTTGTACAGTCATGGAAAACCTAGAAAAGTCATGAAATTTAAAAGTGCTTTGGAAAGTTTGGAGAGTTTTATATTTAAAATATAGATTTGGAAAAGTTTTGGAAATGTAAACAGCGTTCAGCCACTACTGTACCAACTTACCAATTATAATTATACCAATTTTTTTTTTTTCAAGTAACTATTTTTAATTTTAACAAATTAAATTGCACCATAGTACGTTTCTAATGTAGCACATTGGACATTTTGAATACTATTCATTAATGTAAAGTCATTTTTCAGGTCTTGGAAATTTGGTCAAAAGTTTTGGAAAAGTCATGGAAAATTCTTGGTAAAAAAGTGTTATTTGGCATATTTACATGATGGACTTGGTGGTTTAACTTGTTCTCATGTTACTTAATATAACTAAGTAGATAAATAACAACCATATTTTACTTTATAATTACAATTTTAATTTACAGTATTTTTCCACACAAACTGCTGCACACTACTTAACTTATTTTTCATTTCCCCACATTTATTTGGGCTTCTCTCCACAGAGGCCCGCTCAGTACACAGCAGATACAGTATTTCATGTATTTGTATTTGAACGCCGCTGTAATAAAGCAGCCCCAGAGCAGTTGGAGACTTGTTATGTGTGAATACATTCATGCTGGGTGAGACAAATTCCTCCCTGCCCACTGCGTCCGTGGGTGTTCGCACTGGATTCCCCACAGGAGCTTCTACCATGAAACTCTGTGTAATTATGTTTTTTTTCCTCTCTTCTTCTTCTTTTTTTTTTTTTGTGTGTGTGTTTTTTGTTTGTGTATGCCCAGTCCCTCCGGTGATCCTGGTCTATCCGGAGACGCAGGCCCAAGAGCCCGGAGTGTCGGCCAGCCTGCACTGTCACGCCGACGGCATTCCCGATCCCAAACTCGTGTGGCTGAAGAACGGGATGGACCTCCAGCCGCGCTCGTCCAAACAGCTCTCCCTGATCGGTGAGTCAGCTCGGGACCAGGAGCTGCCAGCGCGCCGTGTGTGTTTTAGGAGATATACGGAGTGTGTGTGTGTGGAGTTATGGGACAGTGGGTTAATAAAAACACCCCTGCAGGAGGCAGAGACTGGAGAAAACTATTTTAAAAGAAAGTGTCAGTGTAACTATTGGAGCTATTCCTCACTGAAATTAAAGGGACAGGAACACGCTGCTTTATAAAATAATTATATGCTGAAAAGTCTACCAGGGAATTGAACCTAGGATCTTTCTTTTAGTGCTTTTGTAGTGACTGCAGTGGGTCTACATGTTTTTGACTTGGCTAGATACAAGAACAAAACTACTAGAAGAGGATTAGGGCCACTGTAAGAAAAAAAAAAAAAAAAAAAAATTATTTTTGAGGGTTGAGTTCTGAGATTGAAGTCAGAATTCTGAGGAAAAAAAGTCAGAATTCTGAGAATAAAGTCAGAAGTATGGGAGCCCGTAAGGACAGACTTTTTGGGGGGACTTTATTCTCAGAATTCTGACTTTTTTTTTATCAGAATTCTGACTTTTTTTCTCAGAATTCAGACTTTAATCTCAGAATTCTGACTTTATTCTCAGAATTTTGACTTTTTTTTATCAGAATTCTGACTTTAATCTCAGAATTCTGACTTTATTCTCAGAATTCTGACTTTTTTCTCAGAATTCAGACTTTAATCTCAGAATTCTGACTTTTTTTTATCAGAATTCTGACTTTTTTTCTCAGAATTCAGACTTTAATCTCAGAATTCTGACTTTTTTCTCAGAATTCTGACTTTTTTCTCAGAATTCTGACTTCAATCTCAGAACTCAACCCTCAAAAACATTTTTTTTTCCCTTACAGTGGCCCTAATCCTCTTCTGTAGTTTTGTTCTTGTCTCTGGCCAAGTCAAAAACATGTAGACCCATTGCAGTCACTACAAAAGCACTCATCTCAGAATTCAACCCTCAAAAAGAATTTTTTTTTTACAGTGGCCCTAATCCTCTTCTGTACAAAACCAAGAGCACCCAGGAGAAAACATGTTCTTATGCAAATGAAAGAGAAAGTGGGAGTTTTAAGCATTGTAGAGACACACATTCACAATCCAACACTGCACCACATCATGGCTGCGAGGTCCAGGTTACACAATGAAACCCAGCAAACTAACAACAACATGCTCAGACCATGGCTGTTTTTACAGATTTATCTCTCATGCCATAAACTTTCATAAACAAGCTGAAGGCTAGTTAGTAATCTAAAAAGACACAACTTCAGACAAATGTTTCATAGCAACACTGGTTGTGTGCTTACAAAGAGAAATAATACAAAGTACAGTGAATTGAAAATGAAGCAATAGTCATGGATTTTAAATAAAATAAGAAGCTGCTTAACAAATCCATGACACAGACATTAGGGAGGCCCCTCAGGCCTCAGACACACACAGCTCCAAGTCTGCTCTCATCAGAGCTGTGTCACAGAGAGGTGTTGTTGTCTGCAGCTCTGCCTCTCTGTTTCTCTACAGCAATGCCTTTCAGAAGTCAATATGAGAGTCCAGCCACAGATAATAGTCCTGTGCTGACTGAATAACCTGCGTGTTTACGTCTTTGTAGACTGGTCATTGCAAACACGACCCTTTTTAAAAGCAAAAATAAAAGTCCTAATTCATGGTCCATCAGAGCCAGTACATCTTAAAACATTTACAAAATGCATCAGATATAGGGCTGCACAATATGGAGGAAACATGCAATATTCGATAACTTATGTTGAAAATTGCCATAACGATATTATTGCGATATTTGAAAATAAAGCCTACTTTTCGAACATAGTAAGTTAAATTCATTACATTTCACAAAAATGTAAGTTCCTGTATTTACAAGTCAAAACAGTGACAAAATCAAAACTTAACACAGACTAAACCAAGAATAAAACAAGGCTAAGCTGTGACGAAATTAATTAAATTACCAATAAAACTGGACTTTTTAAACATTTTTATTTAGTCACAACACATGTTCTTTTAAGGCTCTGGTGGAAAATGATTCTTCAGTGTAAATCTCTGTCAGATGGAAGACCACAGCGTTATTGCGATATATTTAGATTATTGCGATACGGATATTGCGTTTGCTGACATTGTGATAATCAGATACATTGTGCTGATCGAAAATATAGCAATAAATTCATGTTCTCGATGTATTTTGGCTGAAAAACGTGTCCCAGCAAAGACACTGGACCCCAAAACTGTTTCTGGGCCATGATGATGACTGGATTTTGTAAATATAATCATACAAGAGAATCAGTGCAGTGCAGAAATTGCTAATAAAGTAAAAAATACCACAACTTTACTTTAAAATCTTTAAAACTTTAAAATCCAAATGCAGCTTTACTCCTAGAAAATGATACTCTAAATGGACATGTTACATAATTTTACATATTAACTTTAACTTTTATTGCACTTTACTAATTTAATAGTGATATTATTGGAGAAACATCGTTGGTGTTTGCAGGATTATGACCACAACGCAGCTCAGTAAATAAACACAAGCTTTCCTTTGAAGTACAGAGTAAGCAGTTCAAAGAGTGCACTTTAAATGACTTTACACCGTAACAGCCGGGACAGGGGCTTGTTTTAAGCACTCGATATGAGGAAGAAGAGGAAGAGGAAGAGGAGGACGAGGCCCGACTTCAGGTTTTACGGCCTGCCTCTCATTAAGGCAGAGTTTATTGGCTGTGTGTGGGTCATTACCTGTAGTAATGGGCTGTTATCAAGTCTCACACAACAAGACAGGCTCTGCAAGGTTCACCACAAACACCGCTGTCTCCAGGGCCGTAACTAACCACAGCCAAATACGAACAAACCCGCCGCTAATCATTTCTCTCTCTTTTTTTCATTTAAAGGCCTACCATCCAATGATAGTTTTTATTTTTTATCCCCTTCTTCCCCAACATCAGCAGCAGGGCTATACCTTCCTTGCTTTTTAGATAAATGAGTTTGCTTTTCTTCTTTTTTCCTCACGAGGTTACCTCAGTACATCGTCTGCCTCATGGCTCGCAGCATAGGTTTTACGTTGGATGCCCTTCCTTTCTTCTTTTCTTTTATCAATAAAGCCAAAAAATAAAATGAAACAGAGGAATTTGCCACTACAAAATATAACATTCAAAAGTTTGAGCTTTGAGTTTTAAAGAATGTCTCTGCATTATTGTCAGACATTTATTTAGTATTGACAAGTTTTGTGGTTGCCAAAGGAAAACTGAGATCAGTCTTTATTAAGTCTTTAACCCTTAGAGGTCCGTGATCACGGTTGAATGATGTCATGTCTTTGCAGAATTGTAGTTAAAAAAAAACATTTCACTTAGAGAGATGCTTACAATTACTCCTGACAACGAAGGCTTTAAGATTTATGTCAGGTTTTCACATCAATTTAAACTTTATCGCAGAAAGTTCCCGCGGTGATTTCAGATTGTATCCCTGATGTTTGACTCAAAAAACGATCAGAAAAGGGATACTTACTTGCCAGACCTTTGTTTTTATGGTCACAAGTCACACACATCACTCCCCTGCAGTTCCCAGTTTGTCCACATGTGCTCTCCTTCAGTGAGCTGTATGCAGGGCACTGTTCACTTTGTAAATGTTTAAATGTGATAGAATTACTCCTATTTGAAACCTTTTAACATTTGACAAAAGCCATTAGTTCATATTTTAATGATACAGTGAATATAGAATGAACTGAGGTGTATTTTACCATTATCACCTGTGTTCAAATGGCTCCTAAAGGCATTTAGCTTTATTATAAATCACTGATTCCTTTATATGTTGTTTACAAGAACATGTTTTCACATTTGAAGGCATTCAGAAACCTTTGTTAAGCATGTTTGCTTTTCTCATGTCAAAAAAGTCAACATTTTTATTTCCAATTTTGTGTTTTTTGTGTATTCTAGGCTGTTGGCGATTTCAAAAAGTACAACAAACAAAAGTAATAACCATCTGTTCAAATTCATAAACTTGTCCTAAATAAAATAACGTATAATAATCATATGTTTCTCAATTCCAAAGGTGATATATGAGGGTAGATTCAAAAACACTGAAAAACTTTACGTAATGTCGGACAAAAAGGCAACGGTCTCAATTTAAGGTTGACCTCTTTTTATTGGTTTTAAAAACAGCTTATGTGCAGTACATCTGCTTAAGGAATCATCTGGAGGTCATTTAGGAAAAACTAATATCAAATCTAATTTTTTCGGACCACCTGGGGGCGCTATGGTACCACAAGTCAGTCCGCGGACCACATTTTGAGATTCGCCGATGTAGACCTAAAAGATGGAAGTCACTATTTTTCCGTTTACGATTAACTTTTAGCTCTAAGTTACAATCCAGCAATTAATTCTAGCTGTGTTTTACCTGTTTCCCTTTGTAAGCAAAATGCCATCCATTCTGAAATAGCCACTTTTTCTGTGGATTGGCAAGTGTATCAGGCCAAAAAATGAGAGTTTAATAACACAGCTAATGCCATAGTTTTTCACCCACGACAATCTATTCTTATTTAAACAGTTTTCTTGAAATAAAAGGGGAAAAAAAGCACATATTTCCACTTAAATTGAAATACGTGGCTGCAAAAGTTCAGCTTAAACGTCGCAAAGGTCTTATTTTCTGTAGTGCAGCATGCCTAAGTCCAGAGTCCAATAACCAGCAGTAAAAGTGTAGCATATATCCTCTGTTTTGTAGAGGCTTGTGTAAAAAGGGAAGCCCATAGTGACAGCATTGATCCTAAACACCGCGGGACAGTAAAGGGACAGAGAGATGCTGCTGCCTCTGACCACAGGACGGTCCTGAGAGCCTGAGTTATGGCCCAATATCTCCCCTCTGCCTCAGTTACAGAATATTGGACACAGCATTGAGTGTCGCTGTAAGTCTTTTCTTATTAAGTAATAATGACGAAAGGAAATGAATGTGATAAATTAACAGCACTTCAGGTTCGGTGACATTATTACTGTTAACACCCAGACCAGTGGTTCTCAAACTGTGGTATGTGGACTTGTTCTGGTTTAACTCTCCTACAGCCCTAACTTTTTATTCACACCTTTCGCCCTAAGCACAAAAAAATGCACCAATAAAGACTGGCATTTCCTTTTTTTTTTTCATGGTTACAATGATTGACTTCAGTCCTCATCATACACAGCTAAATTTAATTCTGTTTATGAAATTTAACCCCTTAAAATCCAGTTTGTGTGGTGCATACACATCCAGCACAAACAGAGGCCTCTGCTCAGTCTGGGCACTTTTTCCTACTTTGCCCTGAAGAACTACATTTTGGATTTGTGCTCACGCAAACACAAACAAACTCATTTCTCAGCAAACACTTTCACGCCGATTTATGACAACCCTAAAACACACCCAAATCATTTTAGTTCAAAAAATGTTTTTTATTTGCCTTGTAGGCTTGAAAATGTATACAAACACTAATGTGGCCATCTCCAAATTTATTCCTCTGTCAATCATATATGAGGGAAATGGCGCCACCTTGTAAAAAAACAATAAAAACAAAAATTCCAATCCCTCACTATCATGAATCCATGAAATACCTGATAAAAATGTGAAATTATATTACAGTGACAGTGTATAATAAAAATGTCGTTTTAATGGGAGTCAATGGCACAAAAATGTCTTAGGAGTAAAGGTGTGACTATTTTTTAGACACCTTTTTAACAGGATTTTTTTTTTTATCCCGAAATCTGAAAATTCATCCAAAAATACACACCTGAGGTAAAATCTATGCCATCTGAATCAACACAGCAAAAGTCATCCTCAAAAAACAGGTGCAAAACATCAAAAAATGTCTTAGGGCTGTAGGAGGGTTCATTTAGAGCCAGTTTTATCCCCATTTTAGTCGTACTCTGCCTCATGAGTGGTCACAGACAGAGAAATATCATAGAGTAGCATTAGGAACAGCAGCATAAAAAAGTAAACAAAAGTAAAAGTTTTGTGTGAATGCTAACTCCAGTAATTGACATCGTTTTACTTTGTTTTACTGTTGAAAATAGCTTGTGTGACGTCACGATCCTGATCTCTATATCGCTGTTTAGTCTCAGATTTTTACCAGTTTTAGATCTGGTTTAGACCTAGTTTTGTCCTAGATTAGGCCTGGTGTAGTCCTAACTTAGTACTGCTTTAGTTTTGGCCTAGACCTGGTTTAATCCTGGTTTAATCTAAGTTTAGTTCTGGTTTAGTCCTGGTTGAGCACACTGGAGATAGTAATTTGAAATATATTTATATCTATGTATTATATATTTGCACACAACATACAAAATAATGTCTAAAGATTAGGGCTGCACGATATGGAGGAAACATGCGATATTCGTTAACTATAAAAATTGCGATAACGATATTATTACGATATTTGAAAATAGAGCCTACTTTTCGAGCATAGTAAGTTAAATTCACTACATTTCACAAAAATGTAAGTTCCTGTATTTCCAAGTCAAAACAGCGACAAAATCAAAACTTAACACAGACTAAACCAGGAATAAAACAAGGCTAAGCTGTGACTAAATTAATTAAATTACCACTAAAACTGGACTTTTTAAACATTTTTATTTAGTCACAACACATGTTCTTTTAAGGCTCTGGTGGAAAATGATTCTTCAGTGTAAATCTCTGTCAGATGGAAGACCACAGCGTTATTGCGATAAATTTATATTATTGCGATACAGATATTGCATTTGCTGATATTGCGATAACAATCATTTTGCGATATATTGTGCAGCCCTACTAAAAATGTTTCTTTGTTTACCTCTGTGGTAAAGTTGGTAGTCATGGTAGTAGCAGTAGTAGTAGTAGTAGTAGTAGTAGTAGAAGAAATAGTAGTATTAGTGATGAGACTTGTAGTAGATGAAGCAGTAATAGTTTCTACTTAAGCAAACTTTACATCCAATACTTTTGCATCTTACTTTTATACCATTTTTGCTTCAAATTGAGATATATTTTTAATTAAAAGTAACACTTTTACATTAGTACATATTTGAGTACTTAGGTTTAACAAAATTATTATTAGTAGTAGTATTAGTAGTAGTAGTAGTCATTGTTGTTATTATTTGTATATTTCCATGTTTTCATTTATATGTTACGAATTTTAAATAATGACAAATATAAAATGTATTATTATTGCCTATTATTAAGATTGTTTTGTACATTTTTATTAAAAAGGAACAATACTGCAGGTTTTGTGGAAAATGAGAGGCAGTGTTGTGTGGGCACTGCCTAATTACTCTTATCTTTTCTAATTTATGGAACAAACAAACAAACTTACACAGTATAACACTAGCACCATTTACAGTTCAGTTTTAAACAAAGCCTTTATTATTCCTGACACAGCGCACAGTAACAAACACAGACATGAGGCTCATTTAATGACTGGCTGATTCAGTGCTTTCGAATGAGGATTGATCAGGACATAATTATGAGTTAGACCTAATTAAAGCTCTGTCTGGTTTTACAAGGCCCCGCTCTGAGGCAGATTTACTTCAAAGTATTACGCTCTGATAAAAGACCGTTACAGCTGCAGCGACTTCCACTAAAGACATTACAGATCCTCACAAAGCTTTACATCAACTCCAGTCATGTTTCACTTCAGCATCTCGTTTCCTTTTATTCAGGAAACGTTTTAATTTCTCATGCGTCCATCTTTATTTGGGAGCAGCTATGGGTCTTAGGCAAGGGGTACAGCTTTTGAGACAAACACTGACAGATGACCAGGAGTTTTTAAATTCACTTTCCAGGCCCTTTAATTTTATATTTTGGTGTAAAGTTTTGGAAAAGTTTGAGACATTTAAACAACGATCTGGCCACAAGTTAGCCCAGTGCAGAGAGTAATAACGCCATTAATGACTTTATACCAACTTTGTTAAAAGCGTTGGCTAAAGCACAGAGCTCTGACTCTGCTCTGACGATGGATCTTTATTTTTTGGCAAACTCAAAGTGAGCCGCCAGAGAAAGAAAACTAGAAACACCGTGTTCTCACTGCAGGAAAAAGTGACCTTTATCTAATTTTTGTCAGAATATTTGAACTGAATAATTTATTGTTAGTCTTTGGCTTTTTGTTTTGGCTTAAAAACAGGATAGATGATTACTTTATATCAACTTTATATCAATCCGTTACACAAAATATACAATATTATGATGATTTTTTATATTAACACTGTTATCAGGCAGATTGAGAGGACTGAAGAACGAGGCCACTGTAGAAAAAGGTTCAGGCGGGTTTATTCTGAGCTCAGGTTTGGACAATCATCTCACAAGCAAGAGACAACTCTCAAACCCCACAGGGTCGGCTCACAAAGGTTTAAATAACTTAAATTGCTAAGTACAGCACAGTTATAAACCAATCACCACAAAAGAGAACATCTTTTTTACTAAAAAGGCTACGTTAGAGCAGTGCAGAGCCAATCGTTTTGAGGAGAAAACTTTAGATTTAGAAGTAACAAAACCAAGTTGGAGAGTTACTAAAAAGGCAAGGTTGGAGCGCAACAAGGTAAACAATGGAGGAGTCCACTAATAACTCAACATGATGGGCTGCTCTGTCTTCAAACTTCAAATTGCAATCTACCGTATTTTCTGGACTATAAGTCGCACTTTTTTTCATAGTCTGACTGACGTATACTCAGTCGCACCTTTCATGTGTTTGTTATTTTCACACTGACAGCCGTTAGAGGGCGCTCTAGGCTTGTGTACCAGCATCTGCTGCACCTGTACCACTGACAATTTAAAATGTAAACATTACCACTAACAACTTAGGCTATAAAGACAACTGAGAAAGAGTGGAATAATTGGAAATGGAACTGATGCTGAGTCTGACGACAGCCACGCAGAGGAGGAAGCGGCGCTTCGTCTACCTCCGGAGTTGGCGGAGTTGTTCAGAAGCGACACCGAGGATGAAGAATTTAAAGATTTAGTGATTAGGAGTGAGATGGTGAGTTTGGTGAACTTGTTATATTATGTTCTTTATGCTATAGTTATGTGAATAACTGTTAATATATTACGTTAACATACGAGACAGTATTCAGTTCGTTGTTTATGCTTCATGTAGCTGAATAACCATCAATGTGTTACGTTAGCAAACCACACACCTATTCAACCTGTTGTTCTCTATTCTATTATTACTATAACTTGCCTTTCAACATGAAATGTCTGTTCTTGGTGTCGGATTTTGTAAAATAAATTTCCCCAAAAAAATGCGACTTATAGTCCAGTGCGACTTATATACGTTTTTTTTTTCTTCATTATGCATTTTTTGGCGAGTGCGACTTATTCTCCAGAGCGACTTATAGTCCAGAAAATATGGTAAGTACACAGTTCAAACAACATCAATTCAGTTCAGTTTATTTGCCATTTGCAGTATTAAAAAGAACAACATTAGAAAACAGTGGCAAAAAGCTCAAAGTGCACAGTCAACATTTTAACACACAAAACATACAAAGCACAAGCCTTAAATAAAACAACATATGGACACATCCTTAAAAAACTGATAAATACTAACAATAAAAACATTGTATATTTAAATAGCAGTAAAAGAGGAAACTAAAACAATAAGATGCATGCCTGAGGTAAGAGGTACTTCAAACTGCATTCTTCAAAGTCATCACAGCTTGTGGAAAAAAACTTTTAACATGACGAGACTTAGTGCATTTAATAGAGAGATATTGTTTCCCTGACGGAAGGAGGTCAAACATCTCAGCAGCAGGGCGTCCACAGGGAGCACTGATGATCTGGAGAGCTCTGGTTAAAAGTCTAGATTTGTAAATAATCTGTAGGACTGGGAGGTCACAGCCTATGGTCCTGTCAGCAGAGCGAACCACTCTGTTTAAAGTTTTCTTTTCTTTCACAGTGAGATTACCAAACCACAGTAACAGAGCTGGTAAGAAGACTTTCAATACCACACTGATAAAAGTTTAAAAGAATAGTTTTGTTTTGAGTGAATTCCTTTATGGAGTAAGCGTGAGACTTACAAGCATTAACGTATGTGTGTCCTGAGTCGCTCACCTTCTGCTATTTTTCCGTCTTCTAACAGACGCTCGTAAAGACGTTAACTGGCTAACGGTAGATAAACAAAAACTCCACATATTGCTCTACCTCTGTGGTAATTTTTGTGTATTTATGCAAAGTGTTTATAAAATAATCATGATATGAAAGTAATTTTGATAGGGAAATGTGCAGGGAACGCTCAGGTCACACTCGGGCGACGTTCTTTCAGTGATCTTAGTGTTTTTGTAGCTAACTTTGTCCGTCTTATTATTTTCTGATTAACGTTAGCTTAGCCCACAATCTTATTTTGAAAGACGGAAACAAGGTACCGGGTGTGAAAATTTGTTAACGTAAATATCCCAGCCTTAAATTAGAGCCGAAAAATCCAACAAATAAGGCTGAAAAAGCCAGAAAGGTGAGCGTGTCTGATATTGGAACTTCCGTGTGTCCGACTCAGGGCCATAGCACTGCCGAGCTTAAACCTCGGACAAAAGCGCTCTTTCATACGGCCGCAATAAAATATTTGTAAAAGAAACTATCCAACCAATATATCGTTATAAACGTAAGAAAATGTACTTTTATTTTATACAATTTGCATTAATGAAGATAATAAATGAGCGACTTTATGACTTGTTGAAGATAAAAAAGTAATAGAATTTTATCAGAAAGTGTCTGACTCAGGACACACATACGTTACATGATATCAAACCTCTGAGGGTTTGATATCATGTAACGTATGTGTGTCCTGAGTTGGACATGTACGACACAATGAACCTGTGTGATTCCTTCAAAGACAACTTAAAAATTCCATAAACCAACGCCGTTCTCAGGATGCTGTGGATGATCAAAGCGTTGTATAGGAGAAAATAACACAATATAGAGCTGCCTTTGTTGTTGTTGCGTGCATGACTCAGCTGCCTCTGTCATCAGCGCGCGGCGGTGGAGAGCTGTAACAGCGTGTGTACAGTGTGGGGTGGGGTTTATAGCGGCGCGCGGCTGAGAGATCAGAGCGGCGCTGAGAGGGAGATGCACCACAGTCGGTCTTTGATGAGCCCTGTGGCGTTTCACCTCCATCTGCGCAGCATCAGGACCGCGGCTCTCTGCGTCAGCCCTGAGTCCGAGCACAGGCAACGGAGAGAAATAGATACGATGGATGTGGTTCTGCTGAATGGTAAACAAAACAGAGAGGGCTTTTAGCACGACCGTGAGTTTAACGTCATGTTTAAAGTGTTACTTGTACAGAAGACAAGTGGTTCCCCAAGGCTTTGCTGTCAAATCACTTACACACGCTGATAATTCTTCAACATTGTAATAAAAAAATGTGTGTTATTAGTAAAAAGACATTTTTTACTTACTACGATTTGTTTGAAAAAGTCTTTTGATTATGTTTATTAATTAAGAACTCATGATTGACTATAAAATGGGAAACGGATAATGTACTTTTGGTATATTTGGAAAAGGAGTTGGATTTTATAAGTTTGCACTTTTCACTCTTTGTTGGGCATTTGTCTTTTTGTTTTTGTTTGTTTCTTTTATTCATGCGTACTTTGTGTATGTGTGCATATAATTTTATTTCTTATATGCTTAAAATAAACTCTACTACTACTAATTTATTGTAAATACTAATTCTTTTTTTTTCTTTTTTTTTTTTGGTGGAACTCAAATTCAAAATTAAATACGTTCAGCCTGCCTCTAAAAAAACATAACAATATAAGCTCCTATTATGTTTATTTTACTTTTCATCTTAAAGTTAAAAAAATACCTTAAAAAAATAATAATTATAACAAATTTACTTAAAAAAAGTGAATAATTTGAAATAACTCCTCTTTGAAACAAGCTATTAAACCTAAACAAAATATAACTCCAGCCATAAGGGCCCAAGCCACACTGTAAAAAAAAAATCTGTAAATTTCATGGTAAAAAATTGGCAGCTGTGGTTCCCAGAATTCTACCGTAAAAACCATACCGTATTTCATATTACAGTATAATATTGTCACAAATGTTGTTTTTACAGTTTTTGACTTGAGTTTTTATTATTATTTACTGTGAAATTTAAAGTTGTTATCTTTCAAAAAAATAGATTAACTGTATATTTTACAGTTTGTGACTTACATTTTAATCAACATTTACTGTAAAATTTAAAGTTATTAGCTTTTAAAAAGGTGTTAAACTGTAATAAACACAGGACTCAATTATTTTAACAGTGCTATACTGTTTAAATTACAAAAAATAAAACAAAAAAAATACAATTTTGCCTTATTTTTAATATTACAGTTGATTACCGTAACCAAAACAGTATTTTACAGATATATCGATCACGGTCTTTTACTGTTGAGATTTTACAGATTTTTACCATGAAATCTACCGATATTTTTTACAGTGCAGTGTCCTCCTTGTGCCAGTCCCAAACCCATATAAAGAGAGGGTTGCAGCAGGAAAGGTACAACATAAAAGCTTGTGACACTGGCACTTAAACGTGTTAGGAATGGTGTGGCCTGTGCACTGTCCAGGCTACTTTGGGCCTGAGGCAGGGACTTTCTGGATAAAAAGTCAAATAAAACGCTTCAACATTTATCTTTTAGACCTGAGATAAAAAGTTCACCAGTTCCAGGTTTGTAGAACTAGTAGCTGATAATTCATTATGTCCCACTTAAAATAAATGATTCGACTCTTTTTAAAGCATGTGTTCATCAGGATCAGGCAGAACATTATGACCACTGGCAGCTGAAATAAATAACAGATTATTTCTTCATCATGGCTCATGTTCGTGGGTGGGATTTATTAGGCAACCTTTTTTTTCCCCAAGTCCAAATCTTTTTTTCAAGTCCAAACCCAGGTCTCAGAGTCCTGGTCTCTGAAAAAAATAGAGACCTGTCCAAGTCTGAGTCTGAGCTGTTTAAATAATAATGATCAAGCATAACATTATGACCACTGAGAGGTGAAGTGACGGTGAAATAACCCAGGTTTTCCCTTCACCTGTTGATTTGTTAGAAACAGGAAAAATGGGCAAGTGTAAGGATTTGGAGCTAAACTGAGACGGCTGCAGACGACTTGGCCAGTGCAGTCTGCAGTGGGCAGTGTCCCGGGCCTGTGCAGGAATCCTCAGCTTATTTCAATAACTTTATTAAACTATTTGAAGACCTTCCTAAAATGTTTTAAGTCCTCATTGCTAATTGCTACTTCAGGGAAACAGTAAACAGTTGTACTCTTTTTTTTTTTTGTCAATATCACTACTTTTTTATCATAAAATCCAAATGTTTAATGATTCTTGTTTGAACATGTATTATATAATTAAAGAAATCCACTAATGCATCCTTTTTGCAGTCAAACTCTCTTTGGACTAAACTTACTTAAGTGTAATACCTAATAAAATCATTTTTAAGACTTTTTTTTATACGTTTTAAGGGCCTTAATTTGGCCAATATTGATTTATCAACTTTTAATACGTTTTAAGACCCTGCAGACTCTGTGGTTCAGTCAGAAGTGATCCAAGGAAGGGGAGGAGCTAAGGCTGATGTGTATTTTTCTATTTAAAAAGAAAGCCGCCATTTTTAGTTTATTATATTCACAAAGTGCATGCAGGCGTTCTGTTGAATCTCCAGAGACATCATGATTACAGCCCATATGGTACCTGACTGCTTTC
>CM036244.1:7899033-8006533 GCA_020698575.1 Bostrychus sinensis | reverse complement strand
TCACTTTGAAGAAATATGGCCCTTTTCCACCAGCGCTGCTTGGTTTTATTCTACTCAGCTCTGCCCACTTTGTGAGCTTTTACCAGCACCAGGTACTTTTTTGGTACCTGCTTGGCCCGAGGTTCCAACCGAGCCACACCAGGGACTAAAATGTGACGTCGACAGATCACTCGTCGCTGATTTGGTCAGAGAATGTTGTCTGTTGTGAGTCACACGTGCGACGTTAGCCACAAAAACAGACAGCATTTTTAAAAGTGACGCCTGATTCACACACATGCACTGAACTGTGTTGTGTATGCAGTTCATATCCCACAACAAAAATTAGTCTTTTAATCAATATTATTGTGTTTTATGATTATAGAAGATGAATTAGCTCACCAAAGATTGCCTGACCAAAAAAAAGGTCACACGCTCTTATATTTCATTGGACCGCATTTAACTTTGATTACAGCTGCATTCGCTGTGGCATTGTTTCAGTGAGCTTCTACAATGTCAAAAGATTTATTTCCATGAAGTGTTGCATTGATTTTTCACTAAGATCTGGTATTGATGATGGGAGAGTGTGACCGCTGCGCAAAACCTTCTCCAGCACTTCCCGAAGATTCTCAATGAGGTTAAGATCTGGACTGAATGATGTCTAATGCTTCCTGAACCACTCTTTCACAATTTAAGCCACAATTATTGTCATCTTGGAATAAGCCTGTGCCATCAGGGAAAAAAAAAAAAACACTGATGGAGTAACCTGGTCATTCAGTATCTGCAGGTAGTCGCAGACCTCATTCTTTGGGCACATACCATTCCTGATTAGCCTAGAAATCTAGACGCACCCTAGTGGCAGAAAATATTTTTTGCCTCGCGGGTTGGTCTAGTAACACACCATAGGGGCCAGTCTTGGCTCCGTCCAGGACTTTGTTGGACCAATCACAACGCTCTATCTGTGTAGCGGGTGGAGTAGGCGGGGCTTAGCACAGTGATGACGGTGCAGAGCAGAACAACTACGATGGCTGTGGCTAACGAACAGCGGTCGTTTGAATCGGCCTTGACATCAATTTTGGAAGAGTTAGATTTGGGTTTTTCTTTGAAAGTGGAGCAGAAAGAAGAACTCAAATCCTTCGTCTTAAAGAAGGATGTATTTGCTGTTTTGCCGACCGGCTATGGCAAAAGTCTAATATACCAGCTGGCTCCGCTGGTAGCTAAAAAAGCTCACCTTGTCCGTTGCTCTGATTGGTCAGAGCGCTGGTCTGTTACGTGCAGAAGCAGTTTGAATGATTCCACCTCTAGGCTTGAGCTCTACATTTAATGTTATAGTCTGGCTGGTCAGGCTCGTTGCTGAACCCAAACTTGACCAACTGCAGGAAGGCTCTTACCTATTTACTTAGTTAAATCCAGGTGGCGACTTTTTTTTTTTTTTTTTTTGATCAGGCAGTGTATCTTTCAGGCACCGGTATTGAAAACCAGGTATCTTTTAAGTAAATCTGTTGGTTGGTTCGGGCTCTGAATGTGTCATACACCTATTGCTTTTTCACCACAAATTGGCATTTTATTCCTAACCCGACTGGTAGTTTCATAGAAGAGAGTTTGTTTTTTGTTTTTTTGTGGTTAGGAGATAGAAGTCAATGAGATTCTCCCAACCCGCATGGACAGCCCCACTCACTTTTTTATGATTTACTGCAAGAAAAACCTACTCTGCTCAATACATACCCACCAGACAACCATAACCACTGTTTACTTCACGCATGTCTGTCAGTGTCATGTTGTATGTTGTGTGTGTTGTCATCTCGTGCAGTAACAAGCTGTCAGATCATTCACTACAGTATGGTTTTGTGTCTCTTTGAAGACCATCGCTCCGCTGTATAAATGCTTATGATCAGTGACTGGTTGTTCTCGCTCCTCTTCGCATTAGAGCAACCGTGCGAACTCATCAGCAGCTGCACAAATTCATCATCTCGCCGCTTTTCTTTTGACACTTTTCTTCGCTGCAATATGTTTCAGACAAGTTGCTGACGAGGCTGCTCTGAAGACACTGTCAAAGTCTCGCTCACTTTGTCTTAATCATGTCACGTCTGGCAGACACTAATGCTTTTGAATGGTATATTGTTATGTTCTGTTTTGTTTTTTGCAGGTTTGAGCGTCGGGAACATGTTCTACGTGTTTTCAGACGAGGGGATCACTGTCCTGCAGCCGAGCGAGTGTGAGATCAGACGACACATGAAGAAGACAGAGAGGATTGTAGCCACTTACGTAAGTAAAAAATCACAGCTTACCTATAATAGATCAAGGTTTTTAGATTTAGTCTTGGGGTTAGTCTTAATTTTGGTTGTAATGCTGATTAAAACTTGAATTTGGCACGTGTTCAGCCATTATTTCCACCTTATTTGGTTAAGGTTTAGTCCAGGTTTAAAGCTAGCATGGGCATCCATTGACTCTGCAAAGTAAAGTCTTCTGTTCAAGCTCTTTCCTTCAAGCCTTTAAGCAATGTTTTTTTTGTATTGTTGTGAACCTACAGGGCTTGACATTAACACTAGCCAAACAGCAGACAGTAGGATGATAGGCCACACATATTTTACAATATCTGTAGAGTTTAGACTTGAATTTCTGTCACTGTACTTAGAAATGTCTCCCAATTTATAGTTTCTGTCCGTCTGTGGAGGACAAAAATGAAAAGCCATTTACAAAGCCTTAGCTGAAACTTTATCTTTTCCTTTCGGCAGGGTTTTTACATTGAATGCCCTTCCTGTGGAGTAGGTGATGTGGGTGAAGTGTCTTGCCAAGGGACACAACAACAGGATGCACTTGAGGGAGATTTGAACCAGCTATCCTCCAGTTGCTGGGCAAATACTTAACCCTCTATGCCACTGTAGCCCCCTTAGCTGAAACAGATAGCATTAAGTAAACTTGTGTTCTAAATATTTGATAAATTCAATTTCAGTTGTGTTAAAACAATTGTAAAACCAAATTTTGGCATGTTTTTGTCAGCTTATCGTATACTAATACATACAGTTTAACACATAAACGTTATCTAGATCAAGGGTGTCCAAACCTTTTCCAGAGAGGGCCAGCTTTGAAGATGTGCAAAGGTCCAAGGGCCGACAGTCCCTCCTGATTTTTTCTAGGGACTGAACATACATACAGTATAAATTGAATGCACACAGTATTTTATTTTCAAAAGCCAAATAATTACAACAAAATAACATCTTCGAGCATAAAAAACATTCTCTAGGTATTTTTTTTTTTTTTAACTCAGCCTTGTTTCTTCAAAACGTACAAAACTTGCTCTGACTTGTTATACAAATATATCGATAAAGCTATGGAAACACTGTATGAAAGTGCTGGTAGGTCATTAGTAATACATTTTGTCATAGAAGCTGAGGGCCATATGAAATTTTAACCCGTGCCACAAATGGCCCCCGGGCCAGACTTTGGACACGTCTAATCTAAATTGTGTCTAGTGGAAACCATAACTGGCTACAGTAGCTTACCACAAAAGACTCGCCACAGTGACAAGTGGACAAAAAACTGGTTGTACGTCTATCCATTTGTATTCAGAGGAAGTTTAGTCTCCAGCATCAAAATTCAATTCTGAATTGTAATCTCAGGAAGATTTAAGATTGGCAAACCCTGCACCTATGCAATAGCCACAGTGAAGAAGAGATGCACTTTTCATATCAAAGCAATGTATATGAGAAAGACAGTGGTGCAGTGGTTTAAAGGTTCTGGCTGGTAGTTCCAACCTCGTTGTGTGTCTCTGAGCAAGACACTTCACCCACATTGCCCACTTCAGACATCGTGTGTGGCTGTGTCCCAAGTGAAACCTCCATATTTTTCGCTGACTTCTCTCAAAGTCATCTTCCGGCTCTTTTTTTTTTTTTCCCCTCTGCGGTTGTCTTCACCTTTCTGAATATAAAAGGATTAAAGGTGCTCAGATAGACTGCATAGAGTCCATACACCACACTGTAATCCACCAGAGACATCGCCCTGTCAGAGAAATGCGCTTAAGATGCTAAAAGTTACTTGTTCCTGTGAGGGATTTGGGTTTTACGGGACTCTGTAATTGTATTAGAGATCGATGCAAACTCAATAAGGCATGTGTTAGACGGTTCCTGCTGCAAACAGCACTTTCTCACAAAGACCAAGGTGAGGGAAACTCGGCTGCACAGACAGCGGAGATGATGTGGGAAGAGACTGAGGCTTTAAAGCATAGGCAGACAATGAGGCGGCACAGTATATAAGGCCAGACACTGCAGGTGGCTACATTTTTAGCAGTCAGATATCATTGTGAAGCTCCAGTAGATTATTAGCATCAATATGATAAAAAAAAAATGTATTGCAGCTTTTGTGTAACTGAATGATTTTATATGCAAAGTAGGCCTAATCTAATGTAAAAATTTGCCAATTTTATACATTTCAATAAACAACATCTATATATCAGATAGATACAAGTTTAAAATCCTTGGTTAATTTTGTTAAACATATTAGATGAAAGTTTTTGACAAGAGGAAATCTTATTTTGTGTTTCATTAAATCAGAGAATGCTGCCAATAGCCCTAAAAATCTTTTGCCATGACTTTTGGAGTAAAATGCCCAATAAATCAGACTAGGAATGAAACAGTTTATCAACAAATAAAGTTCAAAATAGAGTAAAAGTCCTATATTTTGCTTTTTTCAGGATTTTTGAAATAGTTTTGGACACATTTGCGTCAGTATTTCACTCATTCTCATAATTTCAGGGCTTAAACTGCTGTCAGCTCATTTATCTGTTAGCATCATGTTGCAAATAGCCATTTTAGCTCTGTCCATTCCCCATTGTTGTCAGCAGGGGGCGACAGGCACCTAATCCAAGCGTTCTCTGCAAAGTCAAAGTAGCAGCTCTTCAAAATAATAAGATTAATAATACATTTTCCATACATATGCATTATTTTACATTATAAAATCTTATAAAATGTAAGATTATAATACAAAGGTGTCCAAAACTATTTTTAAAAAAAGCCTTAAAAAGCATAATATGGCCCCTTTAAGCTCATAGAACATAACAAAACTTCGCCTTCATCTCACATGTATTAGGTGAATTGGTGACTCTAAATTGCCCCTATAGTGAATGAATGTGAGAGTGAATGCTTATATGTTTTGTGTGTCTCTTTGGGGTCGACGATAACACATTTTGCCAAATCTGCAAAGGTTTGATTGCAGTTTGTCCTTTTGTTTACACGAAGACATGGTTTCTGTTTTTTGAATCTGCAGTCTTTTGAAAATGCTGGATTAGGTGTTTTGATCTCACAGTGCTCTCTGTAAACTGTGAAAATAGTGATTCATTGAAAATGCACGATCGCAAAATACGAGGCTTTTATGTCTCATATTTAGTCAGTGACTGTCAGTAATATCTGTGTAAGTACTGACTTTTAGCAGCGGCTTTATGAGAATGACTCCAGAAAAACCATAAGTTCCTAAAGAATTTGGAAAGTTACAGACCAGAGCTATCACTTCCTCTGCTGTTTACTCTCCGTGTGTTGTAGAGCATTTGCGGCGCCCACAGCACCGTTTGCTGGACAAACACAGGTACTACAGTTTACAATTTTCCTTAAACCTCGGCGTTTTCGTGCAAATGTGAATTGGAGGCATCAGGACTGTTGCGTTTTCCTGGACAGCTTTGTCGTGTAAACAGGCCCTTTGTCAGCCCTAAAACTAACTGGTCACATGTCCAGGAAGTACCCCACCCAAGGCCCATAG
Organism: Bostrychus sinensis; assembly: GCA_020698575.1. Lineage (NCBI taxonomy): Eukaryota > Metazoa > Chordata > Actinopteri > Gobiiformes > Eleotridae > Bostrychus > Bostrychus sinensis. The sequence goes on along the minus strand of CM036244.1, from coordinate 8,000,809 downwards.
TTGTTGGAACAGGATCCAGTTACCTGCGACTCCTAATGGGAACAAAAAAGTTGTAATAGTAGTAGTTTTTACAGTACAAATCTAGGTCTGAGCACTACATCTCCTCTTTTTCCAAGCTGGGCCCGAGGATGATCTGCTGCATCTGAACTTTGAAACCTCACTAAACTGCACACTCACCTCTCTCCTCCTCCTCCTCCTCCCCATCATCCTCTCTGCTCTGCCTCTCAGGAGGAGATGTGCCCGAAAGGCGAGGGCGCTTCGAACCAGCGCTGCGTGTGGTCTTCGGCGGTGAACGTCCGCGATAAGTACATCTACGTGAGCCAGCCCGCCCAGAGCCGGCTGCTGGTGGTCGACATCCAGGCCCAGAAGGTGGTGCAGGTGGGTGGGACTTACTGTCAAAACACACGCCGCACCCACACTGAACACCGTCTGATCCAAGACTACAGCTCGCAAATTATTCATCTAGTCCCCGGAAAACTGGGGAGGCAGACTGGCAGCTCCGACTGGGAACGAGGGTAGAGGTAACTGAAGGAGAAGTTTAGGCAGAAGCGTAACGATATATGGGAAAACTTGTAAGTAGACTGCCATGAACTTCTCTCAATTCACCTGTTAAAACTTTTATGTGTCGTATAGTATATTCAAGTACTACATGAGTATTAATCAGAGAAATTATGTGGTTCAAGGCTCTTGGCCTGACTTAAGGACCTGCTACACTTTGCATTCATTCTTTTTTTAAATTATAAGCAGGAGGTCAACAGACAAAACCGCCACTTCAGAGGTTTTGTCCACTCTAGAGGACAGAACTTGAGCGTGCATAAGTATGCAGCCCCTTTTCAAAGAAGCCCCTAAATAAAATCCAGTGGTACTTACTCTCAGAAGTCACAGAAACAGTAAGATAAGGTCAGTCTGTCTGCAGTTCATAATGCCACAAAACACACTTTAATTCTTCGTTACAAAATTTAAAAAATAGGGATCCACACCAAACTTGCTTAGAGAGGACCATCTAAACCTCACAAACCGGGCAAGAAGTGCATTCATCAGAGAGGCAACAATAAGACCAAAGGTGACCCTGAAAGATCTGCAGAGCTCCACAGCAGAGACTGTTGTATCTGTCCCAGGACCACTCTGAACCACAAGAGTGGACAGAAAAAGCCATTGCTTGGTGAAAATAACAAAAAATAACAAGTGTTTTGTGTTTGCCAAAAGGCACATGGGAGACTCCCCAAGCAAAGGAAAGTCCTCTGTCCAGATACAATTAAAATTTGTCATCAATAAGAAATGCTATGTGTAGCACAAATCTAGCACCTGACTGTGGCCCTCTCTAAAGTGAAGCCTGTCCTGCTGTGGGGATATTTGTCGTTGGTAGGGAAACTGCTCAGAACTGAAGGAATGAAGGATGGAGCTAAACACAGGACAGTTCTTGAAGAAAACTACCTAAATATTGCTGTACAGTTCATCCAACCTGAAGGAGCTTGAGCTGTTTTTAGATGGAGAATGAACACAAATCCTACTGATTTTATGAACCAAGCACTTATCCTAGAAACTTGGAGCTGGAAGTCCTTCAGAAGTCCTTCACAATAAACAATTTTGCATCTTCCTAGTTGTTGTCATGTGATGTAAAGTGACTGACAAAAACCTCCCAATAATCCATTTAAATTCCAGGTTGTAAGGCAACAATAAAGGAAAAATGCTAAGGGAAATGAATACTTTTGCAAGCCACTGTATGTTCTCATGTTCTAATCTTATTTTGCATTAGTAAAGATTGCTAATTTCTTCACATGGTTTTGTTATAAAATGAAAAAAAAAGCACAAAACTTTAATTATTATGTGCAGCGTTGGATGCTCATTCAATAAAACCTACCACTGACTGAAAGCTAGTTTGGCTGAATGTCAACTTTTATCCCCGTTCTGAGCAGCGCTTGATTCGACTCTCCACAAAATTGAGCTGCCACAGATGTGAGGAGACCACATGCAAGGTGAAATAAATCAAGCGCACCTCGAGCGCTTGAAACAATATGGTGCCCAGGTGGGTGCTGCCTTTGACGCTATTCATCTTTATGTGGAGCGGCTGTTTAGAGACCCAATCCCTCGGGGGGACCGTCCCGGGGTCAGCTTCATTTATCCTGAGGCGGGACGGGAGGGAAAGAGGCCGAGTGAGGGAGGAGGAGGCGGGAGGGGGGGCAGGGGTGTAAGCGAAAGGCTAAGTAAAGAGAACAGGAAGTAAAAAGAGCAAAGTGTTTCTATTATAAAGATGTAGCTCCATAAAACGGCTGCATTTACAGAGGGCTGCGCAGTTCAGGAAGTGTCTGTGTTTTGATTTCGCCAAATAGAAATCTTTTAGGATACTGTGTAGTTATTGGAGCTTTAGACAATGCTTTGTTTGTCGTTTATAACACAAATTATCTGGGCATTCTTATTTGTTCTTTTGTCTCTCCTTAAAACCATAAGGGCTTCTTCAGTTTTCCATTGTTTGGTCTTCACAGTTGGCCACAATAATAAAACATCAAAGAAAACATGTCTCCAAATAAACCTGGACGTCCTTCACTTCAGGCCGAGCCTTGAGAAATAACACAATCCATGGCAGAAAACAGCATGTCCCTTCAGGGCTACCGTAGCTCTTCATATGCATTAAAATGGCAGCACGCGAGGTGTGGTACTGCAATATTACAAGAACCAAAATATGCAATAAACTTTTAGGAAAATGGCTCCAATGCCAGTAATTGGACCTTCTAGCTCTAATATGCTTCATTTCACTGTGATGATTAAACATTCTAGTAAAAAACAAGCCTTCAACATCAAACTGAACACTTAATTTAGCCAAAAACAAACAAACAACAAAAACAAACAAAAAACATAATGGGTATCTTCATAGTTTCTGAACCAAAAACTTGAAAGTTGACCTTTTCTCAACAGAAAAATTCAAGAACAGGTCTGAGGACTCTTACGCACAGAAATTCAACAGTTTTATAATTTTATCTGACCACCCCACCCCCTTTTTTTTTTTTTTTTACAAATTATTCCTTATTACAGCCATTCCCAAAGTCAAGACGGTCGTGGCCCCTTTAAATTTCCAAAAATCCCTCAAGGACCCCCAAGGATAAAACTTCCTTTTCCCTGTTTTTTTTTTTTTTTTTTAACAAAAACATTACAAAAACACTGATTATTGACTAAAAGTTGTTTTAAAGTAATATTTTAAAACAAGTATACAAGTGTAATTAATTTCACATGTTTTTTATGTACTTAATGTTTTTAGGTACTTAATATTTTCATTGATTTTTTTTATATTTGTGTTTGTTTTATTTGTTTTTATGAACCAAAACCATGTGTCTGAAATAATAATAATTTAATAAATAAATAAATTCAAATCCAAATATAGACAGCCTCTGGGGGGCCCCCTGTAGTACCTTCACGGACCCCCAGGGGGCCCCAGACCCCACTTTGGGAACCACCGCCTTATTAAAACAATATTGTTTAAAAGAAAAACTGTGATCAGTGATGATATAGAGCTGGTATAAGCATAATACAAAGTGCCATGAATCTGACGTAGAGTTCTCTTGAGCATTTCTTAGAAGGAATCTTAGGAAACTTTCCTAAGAGAACATTCATGAATGAGGCCCTTTGTCTTTTGTTTCCAGGATCTGTTTTGTACATTTGATCATTTCTAACAGCAGTCACTGATACCAAGACTTGCATTAAACATACACTGGTAATGTATTGCATTGCCTTTTCACATGTAATGATACTTTAATCTAAAATGACAACAGAAAAGTGACAGTTTTGTAATTGCATCCTGTAGCTCTCTTTATGTCTTTATTTCACAATTTATTCACTGTCTGTTACTTTTTCAGGTTAGTCCAAAATAGCACCCAACAGCCACTAGTCCACAATTAAACATGCATTAATGACGATCATGACATTGGTCAGAAGAACACGTTGATTGAAATGCATGCTTTTCACGCGCGGTGCTGTTACTGAGCAGAGTCTGGCTCCTGTCCAAGGTTCATCTGCCGCTAACACAGTGAGCCTCTGTGTTATCTCCTGAACAAAGGGATCTAACCTTGACTGTGATGTGTCAGAGAAACCTCCCACTGCGTCAGAAACAAACGGCTAATTAAAAAATCGACCAGATGGTGTAAAACCTCTGGATCCAGCTCTGTATGAACTTACAGCTGTTCTTTCCAGTGAGTTGTTAAGCAATGGGAGGCGCAATAAAGATGTTACCATGCTTTCTGTTTAGTTTTTAGATTGTGTTACACAGAAAATAATAGCAATTATGTAATTAGGTAATTGGGTTAGTAGTGTAGCCTAGTGTGCATTCAAAGGGATATATTCTGCAAAATCTACTTCTCTGAGCTTTTGTTTTATTGTTCCCTTATCAAAAACTTACCTGGAGTTGTGATTTAGGCATCATACAAAAGGTTTAAGAAGGTGAAGTGCTGTCTTTCTTTGGTTATGTTAAAAAGAGCATAACACTCTGCTGCCCTCTGCTGGTCTCTTCACCTGTTTCTTCATGGCGCCAGACGAGTACTGATTAAAAATGTTTTCTTTTTGTCAGATAATGTTTTTAAAGGTTGTAAAAAAAAAAAATGCAGTGCCGTTTTATGACCAAGATTGGTTTAAAAATGATTAATAAAAGCTAAATAGCTGCTTAGAGAGAACAAACTGACCACCACTGAAGAAGAAGCACACTTTTTTGCATACTGCTTAAGGAACATAGAGGCTATATTAAGATTTTTGTTTGTTCGTGTTTTAAAACCTGTCTCTAGAACAGCATTGCACAATTCACAACCTTTAAAAACATCACGTGACTAAAAGAAAACATTTCCGATAATTATTTTACTACTGCCACAAAGAAACAGGCAAAGAGACCAGCAGGGGGCAGCAGAGTGCAGTTCTGTTACAGTCTTTTGAACAGAACCAGTGGGAAAAAAGCATTTTATCTCAAGCTTAAAAACAGTTTGATGCCATTTTACTACAAAATAAAAAATAGCTTTGAGGATTTTTTAAATTTTTGTTTTGTTTTTTGACAAAGGAATGAGAGCAGACTGGATGTAGGGGGCTTGTTGGTTGGTCAGTGCTTCCTGGAGAGGGCCGAGGTTCATGGGACAATGTTTTAGGGCCTGAGAAACTCCAGAAAATTGAGGGTTTACCAAAACACGTGATGATGGAATAACAATAATAAAATGTGGAAGAAAGCCCAGAAAAGTTGATTTTGCATAATATACCTTAATGATCTCCAGTGCATGTGTTTTTGGATAATAGCATGTCCCTGCAGGGCCACCATAGCTGTTCACATGCTCTAAAATGACTAATGCAAAGTGTGGTGTTGCCTGTTACAACATGTTGCCAAAACTAAACATACCACTTCAAAATAAAAGCAGTGAATTAGTTGAAGGTAACAACAGGGCCTTCTAGCTCTAAAAATGTTTCATCTTAGTTTAATTTGAGGAGGATTTTCAATGTCAAGTTGAGCTCTGAATTCAGCCAAAAAAAATTGTAAAGTAACTTAGCATTTCTAATCCTGCTGAGGTGGGAGGATAAAATAGAGTGGCATCTAAGCTAAAGCCTGGTGCAATAACAACAGTCCATCACAGTCAATAGCATGTCCCTACAGGGCTACCGTAGCTCTTAGGTGTGGTATTAAAGCAGTGTTACCCAAACAGGGGTACGGGGACCCCTAGAGGTATGTGAGCACTTTGCAGGAGGTACATGGCGCTATTTCATAATTTACTTCCTGGTTGATTACAAAATATTTGCAATCTTTTCTTATTGAAATATTGAAATTTATGACAAAAGGAGGGGCTAATAATATTTTAATGTTCTGTTTTGTTACAGAGATAACATATACATAAGTTAAGAGTTATTCAAATTATTTTACATTGCCTTTGTTGTAAATTTAATATGAGTTTAAAGGAATTTATACTGTTATATTTTTATTTTATATTTTCATTTTAAAAAAGAGCGGTAGTTTATAACTTTTTGATTTTGTTTATGTATAAATTGAGTGTAAAGAAAAAATGCAGCGGAATTAGTATTAACAATAAAGGAAGTATAACACGTCTTTGCTTACACTAAGAGTTATTTAAATTATTTTACATTTTCTTTGTTGTAAATTTAATATCAGTTTAATTCTATTATTTATTTATTCATTTATTTATTTATTTATTTTATTTTAAGTTTATTTTGAATTTTTAAAATATTCCATAAATGTAAGAGTTTAAAAGGAATTTATACTGGTATATTTTTATTTTATATTTTCATTTTAAAAAGTGGAAGTTTATTTATTTTTTTATTTAATTTAATTTTTTTTTTTTTTTTTTTTTTTTTGTTAATGTATAAAATGAGTTTAAAGTAAAAAAAATGCAGGGAAATTGGCTTACGTTAAGAGTTATTTAAATTATTTTACATTTTCTCTGTTGTAAATTTTATATGAGCTTAATTATATTTATTTATTGTATTATTTTAAGTTTATTTTTAATTTTTTAAATATACCATAAATGTAATAGAGTGTAAAAGGAATTTATACTGGTATATTTTTATTTTATAGTTTCTTTTTTTTTTTTTATGTTTATTACTTTATAATTTTGTTTATGTATAAATTGAGTTTAAACAACAAATGCAGGGGAATTAGTATTTACAATAAATGTCTTGGCTTCCATATATAACTTTTGGAATAATTATTAATGTGTATGAATAAGGGGGTGACAAAAATCCCAGGGGGTACAGGAGACAATAAATGTTAAAAATCTAGTTGCAAATCCAAAAGTGGACCCAATATTAAATGCCGATAGCTGGAGCTTGTAGCTTCTAGTTTTAAAAATGTTACTCTGGTGGTTAATTAGAGGCCAGCAGGACTTTCATATCAAGTTGAGCCCTGAATTCAGCCAAATGCTGATTGCAGAGGAGCCGGTGCCAAAAACGATGCTGAATTTGAGAGTGAAATTGTTGAGCAAGTGAGCATTTCTAATCCTGCTGAGGTTTCAGAGTGGAGAGAATAAAATGGAGAGAGCAGGAGTTAAACGGTGAAAGGACAGAGCCGAAAAAGGAGGAGAGGAGGAGGAGAGCGGTGTGGATGCTTAAGCCTGCTGCTGTGTCAACACTCAGGAATAACACAATCCATTACGGTGCTTGTGGCGCTGGACAGGGAGCTGCTGACACCTCTCCACTGGACTGAGACCGCGAGCTCTGTGTTCAGTAATGGGAGGTCCAGCCCAGGGTCCCGGGACCGGTCAGAGCCAAGTGTCGGCTCAGCAGGTGTGTGTGTGTGCACGGACAAACTGTGCACATACAGCGTAGAAAAAACCCAACCTAAAGAAACTGGAAGAACTGATTGTCATTTAAAATCTGCTATTATGCTAAATTGACTTTTTTGAGCTTTTAACCATGTTTTTAAAGCTGTTTGCTCCTTAAAACTTACCTGGAGTGGTATTTGTGTAGTAATCCTGCTGAGACGCTGCCCTTTTCAAGAGCTGGAAACGCTCGGTCTCACCGGTTAACATAGATACGTGAAAACAGGAAGTGCTTCTGCATGTTTCTAAAGCATTAGCATTAGGGTGACCACCTCAAAAAACTACAAAAAGTGGGACAATTTGGTGGGACGGACTCGAGAAATCAATGTTGTGATACAAATCTAACTTACCAACTTAGCGAGCTGCTACAGTTTAGGGCCTGTACAACATGTGAGGGGCCGTTTTCATCCCAAAAACACACAGTAATAGACTTTCTACTGAGACGTTTTTCATTGAGAGAGCCCTTTCCTGAAACACTGGCGCAGCAACACACCAACCATATATTCCAAACTTTCGAGACAGGATGCTTACAATTATTTATTCTACATTTTACACAAAGAATACTGACCTTACTGTGTTGTTCTTGACTTGAATCTTTCTTTTTATAAGCTCCACTGAGCACCAATAAAAAAAGAGGAACATTATTTGAATCAGTGGGACGGTGAGACAAAAGCGTAAAAGGCAGGTGGTCACCCTAGTTAGCATCGTGTTGCTAATAGCCGTACTAAAAAGCCATTTTATGCTCTGTCCAGTACCCATCATTGCCAGCAGGGGGCGTCAGACACGTACTCCAGCTCCAGAAGACGTTTTCCATTCATATACATATTATAAAAGTCATAAAAAGTGAAATACTAATGCAAAGATGTCTAAAATTATTCCAAAAATCCTGAAAAAATGGACAATATTGAACTTTTTAGGTTCATGTAATTGCTTTATTAGAGTCTACATAAACTTTTGACAAGGTTATCCAAATGCATTGAATTTTAACTTTTTTTGTGAGCACATTAAAAAAATTGTAATTACATTATGGACATTGTTAATACTTTTTTTTTTTTTTTTTTTTTTTAATATAATTAGTGTGCACACCCAACACTGTTCAAAACAACATTACTTAATATTAAAAACAAAAAAAATCTGTGTATGGAAAAAAGTGCCTTATTACTCGACATTTTCTTTTGAGTTAATTTAGGAAATTTGGACTAAGTGATTTTAACTATTTTGGCAGAACTAGGTACAGAAAACTTACTTCTCTCAGTAGAATACACTTTGGGGTTTTACAGTGCACAGTTGTTTATGAAGGAGTGTGGGTTTTAAAAAGGTCAGAGGTCACGCTGCAGGATCCGGTCTTTAGAGATTCACCACAGCAGTTTAGCAGGATGCTGAAGGAAATATTTATTTATTTTTTATTCATTTCATTTTTTTTTAGGCTTAATAATCGTTTCAAAGGGGAGTTATTACAATCATTTACTTTTTTTGTAGTAAATTTGTAAAGCCTTAAAGATTATTATTTATTTTTATTTTTAAGATCATTTTGTACATTAAATATGTAGTAAAGTAAATGCAATAGGAGTTTATATTGTTATAGTTTTATTTTATATTTTATTTTAAAGACTTATTGCGGATTTAATTTTGAATTTGAGTTTCAGAGAATTAGCATTTACAATAAATTTTGTATACAATGTCTTTCTACTAAATCCTGGGGGTACATGAGACAAAAAAGGTTGGGAACCACTGGTCTGGAGTAAATTTATTTGTGTAAAAAGTGTAAACAGCGATCCTCTTTGCTTCCCTTTCCTCTGTTTGTGTATAAACAAATGTGAGCTTGGTAAAAAAAAGCCTTCTCTCTCTTTCTCTGCAGGCGGTTGCCACAGACCCGTTCCCAGTGAAGCTCCTGTACGACAAGTCACATGACCAGGTGTGGGTTTTAACCTGGGGCAACATGGACAAGACTCACCCAACGCTTCAGGTAAGCTTCAAATACAAACGACTAGGACCATTCAAAGGTGAACTGGTAAAGTTAAAGTTTGTTGTTAGTGAGGTTCTTATGTTTTGAGGGAATATGTGACGGCAGACTCAAAAGCAAAAGCTCGGTTAAGCAACTGGAACGTTTAGAGGCGGGCACTGCTGCGAGCTCATTGGGCGAGAAAGAATTCTCACTCAGGCAAAAACAACAAGCCAAAAAACAGAAATAAAAGGAAAAATGTTATTTTTAATGAAACACGTTTTTGTCCTTGTGATAAACAGCCGTATTCAGAGAAGACGAGCTAATGTTGTGGTGATTTTTTTCTAAATATAAAGCTAGCGTATATTAGCAACAGCTGTTTAGCGAAGTACGGCTCTTGCTTTGAGATTCTTAACGTTTCATTTTTAATTTAGACTGAATTAAACACAAGTTAAACTCATGGTTATATGTTCAGAGGTAAAATGTGTGGAGCAGAGAAGAGAATTTAATGAACAGAAAACTGGAGGTAAACCTGAAGTAGTCTCCTGTTTACTGAAGGTAATACACACCAACCTCACGCAGACACACACCAGCCTCACACAGACACACACCAGCCTCACACAGACACACATCAGCCTCACACAGACACACACCAGCCTCACGCAGACACACACCAGCCTCACGCAGACACACACCAACCTCACACAGACACACACCAACCTCACACAGACACACACCAACCTCACACAGACACACACCAGCCTCACGCAGACACACACCAGCCTCACACAGACACACACCAACCTCACACAGACACACACCAGCCTCACACAGACACACACCAGCCTCACACAGACACACATCAGCCTCACACAGACACACACCGGCCTCACACAGACACACACCAGCCTCACGCAGACACACACCAGCCTCACGCAGACACACACCAACCTCACACAGACACACACCAACCTCACACAGACACACACCAGCCTCACACAGACACACACCAGCCTCACACAGACACACACCGGCCTCACACAGACACACACCAGCCTCACGCAGACACACACCAACCTCACGGAGACACACACCAACCTCACGCAGACACACACCAGCCTCACACAGACGCACACCAGCCTCACGCAGACGCACACCAGCCTCACACAGACGCACACCAACCTCACACAGACGCACACCAGCCTCACACAGACACACACCAGCCTCACGCAGACGCACACCAGCCTCACACAGACACACACCAGCCTCACTCAGACACACACCAGCCTCACACAGACACACACCAACCTCACGCAGACACACTCCAACCTCACGCAGACACACTCCAACCTCACACAGACACACACCAACCTCACACAGACACACACCAGCCTCACGCAGACACACACCAGCCTCACACAGACACACACCAGCCTCACACAGACACACACCAACCTCACACAGACACACACCAGCCTCACACATACACACACCAGCCTCACGCAGACACACACCAGCCTCACGCAGACGCACACCAGCCTCACGCAGACGCACACCAGCCTCACGCTGACACACACCAACCTCACGCAGACACACACCAACCTCACGCGTACACACACCATCCTCACACAGACACACACCAACCTCACGCAGACACACACCAACCTCACGGAGACACACACCAACCTCACGCAGACACACACCAACCTCACGCAGACACACACCAGCCTCACACAGACACACACCAGCCTCACACAGACACACACCAGCCTCACTCAGACACACACCAGCCTCACACAGACACACACCAACCTCACGCAGACACACTCCAACCTCACGCAGACACACTCCAACCTCACACAGACACACACCAACCTCACACAGACACACACCAGCCTCACGCAGACACACACCAGCCTCACACAGACACACACCAGCCTCACACAGACACACACCAGCCTCACACAGACACACACCAACCTCACACAGACACACACCAGCCTCACGCAGACACACACCAGCCTCACGCATACACACACACCAACCTCACGCAGACACACACCAGCCTCACGCATACACACACACCAACCTCACGCAGACACACTCCAACCTCACGCAGACACACACCAGCCTCACGCAGACACACACCAGCCTCACGCATACACACACACCGGCCTCACACAGACACACACCAACCTCACTCAGACACACACCGGCCTCACACAGACACACACCAACCTCACACAGACAATGGTCTCCAGGACCCAGTGTCATGGAAACACCTGCAGGTTTTGGGGCTGCCTGTGCTGAGGCGTCCAGTGCCTTTCTGCCGAGTGGAGAAGTGCCGTATGAGTGAGGGGTACTCACAGGGTTCGTACAGTCATGGAAAACCTGGAAAAGTCATGGGATTTTAAAATGCAATTTCCAGGCCCTGGCAAAGTTTTGGAACTTTAAACAGTCTGAGGAACATTTGGCCACTGTTGAACCCGCGCCAGCGAGAAATATTTCAAAAATCCATATCACTGTCTGGAGAAGACATGAGTGAAGTTTTAGGGTTGATCCGTGCTCTTTGTCTCCTCATCCAGCTGCACATTAGCAAAGTTCAGATCGTAATAAAGCCATTAACGTCTTTATACCAACTTTGTTAAAAGCATTCGCTAAAGCACAGACCTCTGTCTCCTGCACCGATGATGGATTTAAATTTTTGTACTCGTCAAACTCAAAGTGAGCCGCCAGAGAGAGAGAGAGAGAGAGAGACCGCTGCCTAGATGTTTACTTTATTTCTTAATTTACTTATGCGCTGAACCAACTTCTCAAGCATAATTATTTTTTAATCAGGCTATTGCAGCAAAAGTAAGTTTCTAATGCACCACGTTGGACATTTTGAATACTATTTATAAACATTTTTTGGGTCTTTTTTTGGAAACGTTATGGAAAAGTCCTGGAAAATTCATGTACATGTACTCATGTAATGACAAGAACCTCAGACATTACCCTGGCTGTAGAACTGACTCAAAACTCTACAAACCTCCTCCCGATGACATCTTTTTCACCTGGTTTTGAAAAGACTGCAGTATTTCTTTCTCTTCAGGCGTCCCCACAGCCTTGACTCTTTGCGCATTTATTAAAAAGTGTTTAACAGCCATTCTCCAGAGATTCAGATCTATATGCAAGCACTCAGAGTTGTTCGAGCGGAGAAACTAATTGTGCTTGTTGTGTCGTGAAGCCGCCGAAGTCGCTGTTTACTCGATAATACTTCTTATCTGCGCACGTTGTGGAGCATTTACCGAACCTTAGCACAAAAAAAACAACAATTCACAGCCACAACTCGCAGCTGCAGCGATGGGCCTGTGTGCACGCTCTTGTCCCTTTAGACCGCCGGTGTTTCAGGCTGCACAAATGAGGAATGATCGCAGGTGTGGGGTGGTTTAGCGTCCCGGGAGGGGTGAGGAGAGGAGCAGGAGGCCCACGGGACAGACACGATGCTGCTGTTATAGGGCCGGTATTTATATTTGTGTGTTTTTTCGGGCCTGTGGAGAGCAAAACCACCAAAGGATTATTCCAATGTGAAGTGGGTAATAGGCACAAACATGTTTATTGTGAAGCGTCCCGTTGGTGGATAGGCTGTGCTGTACTGTGCGAGGTGTCCGGGGACAGACCAGGTCTTTGTTTACTCTGAGCTGAGAGTCTGAGGTGGGATGACGCATTTTCTGTTTCGAGGCTAAATTTATACATTTTTTCACCTTTTAATCAAATGAAGTTGTTAATTGGTGCAGTCGTGACTAGGTTTTTGCACAGCATCTAATTACCTAAGTTTCTATTAAAAGTTAACTTGGTATAATAACTAATTGGGCTTTTACACTGAGGGTTAAAGGGGCTATATTATGTTTTTACATTTTTAAACCAATCTTGGTCGCCTCTAGAATAGAAGTACACATTTTACAACCTTTAAAAACATTACGTGACTAAAAGAGGATGTGATGCTGATGCCATAAAGAGAAGAGGCCAGCAGAGGGCAGCGGAGTGGAATTTTTTTGTTATCATAACCAAAGAAAAAGAGCTGTTTGTTTTCTTAAACTTTTTGTATGATGCCATTTTACTACAAAATTAAAAATGTCTATGAGGAATCAGTGGAAACAGAGCTGTACATCGTTTTTTTTTTTTTTGGATAAATGAATGAGAGCAGACTGGATTTGGAGGGTTAGTTGATTGGTCAGTGCTTCTTGGAGTGGAGTGAGGGCTCAGAACAGCCGTGCCAGAGACTACAGGATTACTTAAACATGCGTGAATGAAACAAAACACAACTCCAGGTATGTTTTTAATGAGGGGACAAGATTATAACATGGTAGGAAGCTCAGAAAAGTCAATTTTCCATAATATAATCCCTTTTAAATCCACATTTGTAATATTTTTGCTGGGTTTAAACATTTTGTGTTTACTTGACTGTCAACAATAAAGCATGCAGCTAATAAACTAGGTACAGGTTTGCATTTGGTCACATATGATTTGCATGTGATACTGTCCAGTCTTGATTCCCGGACAGTTTAGGGATGGCTGTTTTTGATCAATTCTAAATGTTCAACCCAGATGTGTTGGCTGTGCCTTTTGCAGCCGTCACAGCTCATGATTTGCGTATAATTCACCACAAGACAAGTATTCTCATCGTCTACTGGAGTGGTTCTCAAACTGTGCTACGACTACCCCTGGTGGTACTCGGAAGTCTCTTACAGTCCTGATTTAGGTTCATTTAGAGCCAGTTTTCTTAAAGTTACACTGTGTAAGATTCCTGGTCTTGCGCCTCTAGAGGCCACAGGTGCCACTGCACCATCGCAAAACGTAAACACTAGGGCCCCTCCTCCTTCTGAAACTGTGTGAGTGTGCGTCTATTTCCATCATTGTTTCAACTTTAGTTGACCTGCTGCTACCTTTGGAAGTTTGGACTGGATCTTCTTTAGAGTTAGCGCTAGCGTTAGCTTATCAACAAATATCGCGCAATGGTTGCAGTAAAAACAACTAATAACTGTATGAAAAAGCACGTTCTAAAGAAAAAATAAAGAGGCTAATTTACCTGCCCAACAATAAAGAAGCAAAAACGTGATCCGATTTGCAGCCTTCTCTGTCTCTCATCTGACGCCAGCGAGCAAAAGTCTGTCCGATGTTGACTCTTGTCTGTGATCTGGTGCGGTCCCTTTCACATTTTCTTTTTCTTGCCTCGTCCGACATTGTCTTCATCTTCTTGTGTCCTTCGGCCCTGACGAACTGGCGAAAATAACAACGCTAAAAGTAGCTTCATGGTTATACTGCACCTCAGGTATAAGAGCAGAAGGGAATGCCGTAAAGCAAGTCATTCCCTGTCATGTGACTTTTCCTGAACAGCGGAGCGCTCCCGGCCAAGTTGCGAGGGTGGTTTCTCAGTACAGAAGCCCCGCTCGGAGCAACAGATCGCGCCTCAGGTCTTATAATCGCTCAAAAAATCACAAAAACAAATCAGTATGCCCCACATATTTAGGAGAAAAGTTACACAGTGTAACTTTACCATCTAAGTCCTGGTTTAGTTGGGTCCTGGTTTAGACCCTATTTAGTCATTCAGACCTGGTTTAGACCTGGTTTATTATTTATATTTTAAGTTCAGAATAAATAATCTTTGAATCATAAATCAATAAAAAAGTAAATCATTTTGACTCCCTTTGAAACTAAGAATTGTGCAAATAAAATAAAATAAATACATGAGTTAGATAAATAACTGTAACCTGCCACGAATGAAAAAGCTTCAGATATTTTTTGCAGCAAGATAGTTCCACAAATTGTGTTGAACATATCTTATTGGACTACACTTCATACACTTTAGTGAGGCAATATCCCTTCCAACATTCATTCTGTGGTCTATAACACGCTGAACAGCCATGCCTTATGTCTCTGACTTTCCAATTTATCCACGTCGACTTCAGGCATGCCCCTGCATCTCCTGCCCCTCTCCTCTCTCTGTGTGGGCGTGACAGGAGATTTGTCTCACTGTTTACCAGGATGCACGCTCACTGCTCATGTTTCAACTTTACGTCCAAATACTTTCCTCCTTTTCGATATTTTAAAAGAGACAAAAATAAGTCATCACATCTTTTTTGCCTTCTCCATTTTTTCCCTCTTTTATTCATTTCCGGTTTTGCCTCGCTGCTTCAGGAGTAATCAATAAATAAATGTAATTGCAGGAAAACCGCAGAATGGATCGGATAACCTCACAAATAAATGCTCCGATAATGTCATTATTATCTGTGCTCAGTGTAATCGACCTGTTGTTGGCACCAGCGCCTCCTTCAGACCGGAGTGAGGAGGGGATTTTAAAAAGCAGCTTGCTCCAGAACGGCTCAATGTCTCTGTGTAGACGTCAGAGGAGTGTGAGGGTCAATTCATTAGAGAAGACAAACGGGACACGTTGGCAGAAAAGAGTGACAGAGCCTTCAGACGGTCCGTCCCGTCTGCAGATTACGGATGCAAAGATATTCAACTCACGAGCAAAGAGGTTTTCTTAAGGAACAAAGAGCCAGTATAATATGTTTCAGCAACAATACAGATCCTGCTCAACACAGAAGTTGGTTAAATTATTTAGATTTTTACTTGGGACAAATAATATACTCTGTATGTTAAGTGAGGTGCATGATGGCAGAGTGGTTAGCGGCCCTACCTCTCTTTGCTAGCAGCATAACGTGGACAACCATTAAAGTACCAGTCATATTTTTGTGAAATATTGCACAAAAGTTCATTGTATTCATATTTTTTGCTAAATAGCCCACTGAAATTAGTATATTATTGTCTAAATTGCACCGGAATACAGGAAATTATTGGTTTTGTTAAAAATGTTGCTAAGGTAGGACCACCCCATGACCCCCTTGCATTACAGTCCCACAAACTAAGACAATACGTAGCCTACATCAGGAGCACAATTCAGGAAACGGAGCAAAGAGCAGTACAAATGCAGCGAGGGAGGAGAGGTCTAAAACCTGCCTAGGGCACTAACAGAGCTCTGCGATAGAGCATCTTTGTGTAGAAGATCTACGTATAAGCAGGGGTTTAAGAGGAATTTGTGTGGGTGAAGTGGGGGAACCCAACATAGAGTCAGTGTATACAGTAGTTATATACTGTATACAGGGGTCTCCAACCTTTTTTCCCTACTTCTGCAAAAATGTAAACGTCAGAGAGCTACTTATGCATTGTAATATTTATTCATCTTCTTAATTCCGCATGGGGTCGCAGGTACTGGAGCAAATTCTACTAACTACTACTACTAACAGAGCTAATACTTTCAACCCAAAGAAAAAGTATTTTGTTTTACCTGAACATTTACACAATGTTAGTATTCAGCACTTACATTTTGCATTGGAACAGCACATTTAGTTCAGCTGTATGTACATTTTGTGTCTGTATGCAGCAAATGACTCACTTGCATCGCAGTTCCCAGTCACGTTTAGCTGTGGTCGTGCTTGCTCACATCGATGCACAAGTTGGTTTTCCAAGTGATAACATGAAATCTGACAAATGAAGCTGATGTCGGATTTATAAAGTACTTGGGGAGCTACTTGGAAAGTGGTTGAGAGCTACTGGTAGCTCCTGAGCTGCAGTTTGGAGACCCCTGCTGTAGACTAAACGCTAAGTGCAGGACCGCAGTTCCCGCTTGTTCCCGCCCACTTTAAGAAAAGAAAATGGATACTGGCTAGTTTTTATGATGCCTTGGTAGAGGTCTGTGATCTCCCAAGTTCTTTAGGTTTGGTTGCAAACTATAGAAAAGTGGTTTCAGCATTCATAGCACAAGAAATCTTTTTAAAATGTAATCCCTCTCCTCCCTATTCAGTTCTCTTTGTGGACAGTAAATAGTGGATTTTCTCAAATGAAGCAGAGTCACAAGAGTTTTTTTTTGCAAAATGCCAGCTCATTTGAATGTAAAAACAGCAGATAAGGAGGCTACTCAAGGTTTTGGGTAAAAAGTGAGTGTGTTGTTGAAAAGCAAAAAGCTAATCATCAGTCCAGCGTAAATCTCCGGCAGGTATTAGGGCAGGAGAGCGAGACAAGGGCGGACTGAGTACTCAATTGGGCCCCGGAGCTGCTGTGCTGTGTGGATATGAGAGCGTCAAATGACAAAGGAAAAGCCGGTGGCGTTAAGAGCACCTGCAGCCCAGAGACCACAGCCACGGCTTAATAATACATGAGTGATACTGGCTACAACCTCATTAAGCATCATCATTGTGTTCTGCAGCCAATGTAATGAGTTTTTTCTAACAAGGCTTTCCTTTATACGCCAAAGAAAAGAGGAATAGCCGACTGATGCGTGTGGTTAAAAATGGAAAAGTGCAAAAAGAGCACAGAGAGTCAGAAAGCTTTTGAAGAAGCATTGCAGAGATGTGCAAAAAGTAACTACTCCATGACTTTTTTGTAAAGCTACACATGTGACGGTTAGGGGGTGTGCAGCACGGACCCCCCGCTGGGCATCAGCTTTAAAGGACATCAAAAACTATTTTATTCCCGGCCTGTTTTTTCTTTTCTTCCCAGTTACCCATACAGATAAACTTAGCTAGAGATCCTGAAGCAGAAGAGAAATAGGACACAATAAAGAACATGATATAATGAGATGAGCACATATATTTTTGTTACTACGTACTTAGAAGAGCTGAAGATGTTGAGGTTCTCTTTGGGAGTGACGAAGATGGATAGGATTAGGAATGAGTACATCGGGGACAGCTCATGTGAGAGGTTTTGGAGATAAAGTTTCCAGAGTGAGATGGTTTGGACAGGTACAGAGGAGGGACAGTGAATGTAGGATGCTGAGGTTAGAGAAGGCCTAGATGAAGACCAAAAAGGAGATTTATGGATGGAGTGAAAGGAGACATGAAGTTAGTGAGTGTGAGAGAAGAGGATGCAGAAGAAAACGTTTAAACAGAGGCCTGAAACACCTGAAAGTAGGGCTGCATGATGTGGAGAAAGCATGCGATATTCGATAACTATGTTGAAAATTGAAAACGATATTATTGCGATATTTGAAAATAGAGCCTACTTTTTGAACATAGTAAGTTAAATTCACTACATTTCACAAAAATGTAAGTTCCTGTATTTAAGTCAAAACAGTGACAAAATCAAAACTTAACACAGACTAAACCAGGAATAAAACAAGGCTAAGCTGTGACTAAATTAATTAAATTACCACTAAAACTGGACTTTTTACACATTTTTATTGAGTCACAACACATGTTCTTTTAAGGCTCTGGTGGAAAATGATTCTTCAGTGTAAATCTCTGTCATATGGAAGACCACAGCGTTATTGTGATATATTTAGATTCTTGCGATCCGGATATTGTGTTTGCTGATACTGCGATAACGATCATTTTGGAACAGCCAAAAGAAAATCTAGAAAACTACATACAGGATACAGTACATCTGGCTAAATCCCTCACATTGCATCAGCGAGATATTTTCAGTGTCAGCACCTTTTAAAGCAGCAAAGAATTAGACAACTAACACAGTCACATACAGTATACAGACTACTTCTATGTTGCATGTTGTACAGGACATATATCTAGTGTTGTGGAAAGTGTCCCTGGCTTGTTGCTTTTTTAGTGACCAAGAAAAAGAATATTTTGTGGCAAAATGTTTATCTTCAAGTACTACGACCATTCAGTGACATGCATGTTTAGGTGAAGTGAGGAAAACTGATTGCCCATTGTTAGTGAATGTGATTGTGAATGTTCTGTGCATGTGACTAGCTGTAAGTCACTTGCCTCATGCTAAAAACATGTAGGATTAAAACATCAGGAATCCAACGAAAAGAAAATGAAGATATAGTACAGTTGTACAATAAAATGTTTGTTTTGTTGAGATGTACAATATTGAATGTAAAGCCATATTACAATAAAACAAGTGAAGCACCCATATTTTACCATAGATGAACATGCTATTTTCATAACATTTATTTTCAAGGAATAATAATAATGCATTAGTCTTATATAGCGCTTTTCTAGTCATTCAAAACTGCTTTACAACTCTGTGCATTATTCATTCACTCCTGTCACATTTGGTGGTGGTGAGTTACTCCTGTAACCACAGCTGCCCTGGGGCAGGCTTAGGGAAGCGTGGCTGCCAATCTGTGCCTACGCCCCTTCCAACCACAATCACACTGACACATTCATACAGGCAAGGTGGGTGAAGTGTCTTGCCACGCAATGATAGTATGCAATGCTGGTAGTGGGGATTGGACCGCCAACCTTCGGGTTAGTGGGCGAACTTAGCTACTGCTGCCCAAGTAAATTGATCAGATAATGACTTATAAAACCAATAAATATCACTGGTCTACAAGCAAAATGCTTCCGGAACAAAAGTAGTGACATTTTTCTTGGATTAGGTCACTAATAAAGAAAAAGTAAGTCAGAAGTGCAGATTGGCTTTAGTTTCCAAGAAACAGTATTGGGTCAAAATAGGAAATTTATGCAAAATAAGGCAAAAACTGTAGTTTATCAGAAGTTACAGTGTCTACAAGCAACCAGTTCTATCTGAAAGTCTGTCTGCACATTCAATGCATTCATTTTAATATGTCTAGAGTTTGACATAAAATGTTTTCTTTTTATTTGCAGAAATCTCTCTCTTGGAAGTGAACAAAATGCATGCACGTAGAGAAATTAAATATTTTCAAAATATAAATATTATTTTTAAGCAAAAATGCCTAAAGGCCATACCGCCTTGTGGATGCCCGATCCCATCAGACCTTGGAAGCTAAGCAGAGTAGGGCCTGGTCAGTACTGGATGGGAGACCGCTGGGGAACAGTGGCTGGTGTGAATGTGAGTGAATGTGAATGAGTGAGTGGTTGGTGGTGGTCGGAGGTCCATTGGCACAGATGTGGGCAGCCGCGCTTCTGTCCCCCTACCCCAGGGAAACTGTGGCTACAAAATGTAGCTCACCACTGAGTATGGAGTGAATGCAATACCCCTTCCCTACTGTGTGTAAAGTGCTTTGGGTGACTTGTGTCATAGTTAAAGTGCTATATAAATACCCCACCACCCCCTAGCTAACCAGCACAGTTATCAATTGATTTTCAGTTCATCTTATCAGAATAAATGAGATTTAGCCACTTTTATCTCAGAAGCAGATCGAGTCCAAACATTTGTAGACCAGTGTTATAGAGGTAAAGCATTCTGTATTCAATAAGAGACATCGTGCTTCTCTTTCAGCAGAGCTCAGTTTGTGTAGTATGGTAGGACCTTCCTCTGAGTTCTAAATAAAAATAAATACAAAGCTGACAAAAACAATGAGCTCTTATTTGTGGCATTTAAATACCACAAAAAATATTGATTGACCATTGTTTTGTATTTTGTTCAAGTACACCTCACTTAAAAAGAGGCACTATTCCCTTATTTAAATTTGCAGGCTTGTATTTTCCGCATGCATTCATCTTGTAAACTAATAGCAGCTCCCCTGTCCTTGAGTACGACCTGTTCACGGAGCATGCATGATGAACTGAGCCTCGCGGACAACGCACCTCACCGGAGCCCGCGTAAAGCCAACGGTCTCCTCCCTGCGGTTCTCAAACGTGCTGATTCAGGCCCGGTCCTGACGTGAGAGATGAGCCGTGAGCAGGCAACCATCACCAAACAAAACGCTTTATCAAAGACGTGAGGAGGGGCCACATTTCATCTGCTGCAGTCATAAACCGGAGATGTTTATCTGCGGCGGGATGGATGGTCGTGTCACCGGACGAGCGCCAGCCGTTAGCGGCTCAGACAGGAGGCTCAGAGTCGTGTGGCGGGAAACACAAGGGCAGCTACAGTAGTCAAGAGGTCAATGCTGCATGTTCATGAGGCACGCCGCTGGTAAATGTTATAATGACGACGAGCTTCAGGGAAAATTGGATTTTAATATTATGATGTGAAAGCAAAAGTTAGCGAACCAAACTAAAATATTACAAGAATTTAATGAGAGCAGACCTTGGTGCAGACAGTTTTAGAGGAAAAAATGTATATATATATATAAAAAATATTCTTCCATGGTCATGCTCTTGTTGACATTGGCAAGGAAAAATTGCTTTGTAAGGGTGCTATGAGCAGGGCATATTTTTTATATTTCCTAAAAATTACCCACGTGTCCAAGATATGAGGTAAACATGTTTAAATCAAATATTATTTTTACTGATAACAATGGTTCAGCTGAGTTAATAACAATTAAAAATATGTTAAATATGTTTTACATTATGGCCAAGTTGTTTTTGTTTACATTTTTTGTTTTGGTTCTAAAACTGCATCGCTGATCGTCCAATCAAAGAGACCATTGTTTTGATTTAGACTGTAGTACCGCTTTTAAACCAGTAGAGTGCTTGCTGTGTACAGTAGCTTTAACAGTCTGGAAGCTTGAGCAGACAGAGACACTGTGTGGGAATCTGTGTGCCTCAAATGGTTGGATTTTATTTTCTGTAGCACTTTTAATTTGATTTCAACTTTATTTATATAGCATTAAATTACTACATTGTTCTCTCAAGATGCTTTTCAAGTAAAGCAGGTCTAGAGCAGTGGTTCTCAGACTGTGGTGCAGGTACCAATGGTGGTTTGCAGGCTTCTTTTGGTGATACTCAGAAGTCTTTTGCAGTTTGAGTCCTGAGTTGGTTCATTTAGGGCCAGTTTTATTCCTGGTTTAGACCTGGTTTTGAACTGGTTTAGATATGGATTAGGCCTAGTTTTAACTTTGTTTAGACCTGGTTTAGACCTGGATTAGTGCTGGTTTTGTTTTGGTTTAGTCTTGGTTTAGACCTGGTTTAGATTGGATTAAGATTTAGATTGGATTAGACCTAGTTTTAACTTTGTTTAGACCTGGTTTAGACCTGGATTAGTGCTGGTTTTGTTTTGGTTTAGTCTTGATTTAGACCTGGTTTAGATTGGATATAGATTTAGATTGGATTAGACCTAGTTTTAACTTTGTTTAGACCTGGTTTAGACCTGGATTAGTACTGGTTTTGTTTTGGTTTAGTCTTGGTTTAGACCTAGTTTAGATTGGATTAAGATTTAGATTGGATTAGGCCTAGTTTTAACTTTGTTTAGACCTGGTTTAGACCTGGATTAGTGCTGGTTTTGTTTTGGTTTAGTCTTGGTTTAGACCTGGTTTAGATTGGATTAGGCCTAGTTTTAACTTTGTTTAGACCTGGTTTAGACCTGGATTAGTGCTGGTTTTGTTTTGGTTTAGTCTTGGTTTAGACCTGGTTTAGATTGGATTAAGATTTAGATTGGATTAGACCTAGTTTTAACTTTGTTTAGACCTGGTTTAGACCTGGATTAGTACTGGTTTTGTTTTGGTTTAGTCTTGATTTAGACCTGGTTTAGATTGGATTAAGATTTAGATTGGATTAGACCTAGTTTTAACTTTGTTTAGACCTGGTCACCAGAAACATCAGCCTGGTTTTGGTGACAATGGCAAGGAAAATCTGTCTTTAGGATTTTGGGTGGGGGTCTGCCTTGACTGGTTGGACTGAAAGACAGAGAAGGAAGGCTAGAGAGGGGTTTACAGAGTGGCAGAGTGGTTACTGCTCATAAAGAGATCATGTGTACCCCACCTCAGGCTCATAATGGCTAAGAAAGGCTCCAGCCACCAATGATCCCTAGCTAAAATAATAAGCAGAGAATAAATTAATGATTTCCGATGGTCTGTGCGGGAATTACAGTTTAAAAGTTGAGTTGATAAGTTGAAATTAATTGCATATTTTCCTTCTTTTTGCTTCATTTACAGGTAATTCCTCAGGCCAGCGTCGGAGAAGTGCACCACGCGATTCGCACCACGTTCCAGCGAGTCAGCGACTTCTTCATCCCCCCGACCAACCTCATCATCACTCACGTAAGGTAAGCCACGACGCCACCTCTGCCCTCAATACAGCTCCCGTCCCACTGTCCCGCTCATCACAGCTGAACCTCCTGAACCAAAAGAGAAAAGAGCGAAGGGGGAATGTAATGAGAATCTCCATGTCTATTAATCAATCCTGTCTGAGAGATGCAGAAAGCCTATTAACCTTTCCTCTGAACTTTGTCGATGCAGGTTCGCCTTTGTCTTCCTCAAAAACGAGCCGGCCGTGCACAAGATTGACCTGGAGACCTTCCACCGGGTGAAGACCATCAGCTTGAAGAACTACAGTTGCGTCCCGAAGACCATGGCCTATACACATTTGAGCGGCTACTACTTTATCCAATGCCAAAACAAGAACAAACGCGATAGCCCACATCAGTTGCTCGTCGACAGCGTTACGGACACTGTGGTTGGTCCAAATTTGAACATCTCGGGACAGGCTTTTGTGTCGCCGGACGGTCGCTACATTGTGACGCCGGAAGCACATAATTCAAAGCTTGTAGTACAAACAGTGTCGTTCCAAGGAGAGCTAAGGCTAAACCAGGAACTGGACGATCCCGTGGTTGTATCCGATTTGGTTTTCCAGCCTTCCTTCACAGAGTCCAACCAGCATCTCGTGGTGGCTACCTCTGCCTCCGGCACGGACTTGCTATTCGGAGATCTCTCGTCAGGGCGAATCGAGGTGCTAAAAAGCCTAAAAGATCCCCTATCGCTCGAAGATTGGCCATGGGGCGGTCCGAATCGAGTGGTCCTCTCCAGTGGCTTATTTGGACAATTTCTGGTCACGCCGTCGTCCGAATCTCTCTTTGTCCTCAACGGCAAACAGAGAACGCCTCATTGCGAAGTATCGGACATCAAGAGAGGCAACACAGTGGTTTGGGTCGGCGAGGTATGAGTCAAATGGATCGTGGAAAAGAGACAAGCGAAAGATCAGGCCAAAATTACGTAAAACTAAGATTTCTGTGAACTTACGTCGTGGACTCAACCCTAGGACTGAGCGAGAGGAAAACTGGGTTTATTGTAACAAAGTACACTAAAAATAGAGAAAACATAAGAGAAAACCCTGTTGTGATATTCCCACTGGGAGAAAGTGTCAATGCCATTCAGTGCAACAGTGATCTATGTGCACTTAACTTATACAGAATTGTACATTATTGCACTTCCTTCCATGTTATCACAGCCGGTAGGTACCAGACGAAGGGTTTTATTAACAAACTACGAACTATGCACAATGCTCACTTTTTTTAGAGTAAAAAAAAGCTTTCTGATTTTATCTCTACAAAGTTTGTCGTTCTCACCAGTGCTGCATATTACTCACCACAAAAACTTGTCCGTCCGTTCGTCCTTGTCTGCCTTTAATGTAAACGTGGTCCTTCTTAAACAGCTACAGACTTCATTCGTTTTACTTTGTGTCACGGTCTTGTACGGTCATCTCCTCATGCTGCAGAGGTTGTCCTTATTATAATTATTATTATTATATGCACATGTGTAATGCCCTGTATTTACATGGTCTATCCAAAGAACCTGAATGGTCCATTAGCAGCTGTCAGCAATGGATGCTTTTCACAGAGGAAGCCTAAAACCACAAATAAACAATGCATAGTTTGGCTATGTCCATACTAATGCACTTTCATTTAAAACTATTTTGCAGAATGATAATGTTCCTTTTGTCTTTTCCTTTCGGGGTTTTATGATGCCCTTCTAGATATAACCATTGCTTTTTATTTGGGCTTAGAGTTACACTAGCATGTGGATGGATTCGTTACAATTTTACCACACTTTGCATAATAAATGTACCTATATATTTTTCTGTTGGCAATACTTTCAAGTAAGGCCGACTTATTAACTTTAATAGTATATGGTCATCATAAATAAAGGCAGCTAACATTGTTGCTTTAGATGCTACAAACAGGAAGTACTACATGTTCTACTCTGGTATTTATTATATAAAATTTACTTTTTGGCATTTATTGGATCATGAGACAAGAGGAGAATGACGTAGAGCAAACTGTCCCGAACGTGAAACAAACCTGCACTGCTTTGGGGCATGGTTGTGCTTGATTGTGCTTGGGCACCTCTAATGGATTACTTATTTTGAACAGCAGCTAGATTCTGGAAAGAGTTCACAAAGTAAATTGTAAATCCACTTTATTCAACTCAAAGTCACATAATTTCTACTAAAACCTCAGTTTAGACAGAAAGAGTTACTGTGCTATTAGTTATGCACATGTTTTTGACAACTACTGTTACAACAAAGCATTGCTCTTTGGTTAAACTTCATACTGTCTTCCTAAGTTTATTACTGCCTTCTCCAGGACCATCTCCCTGGTGTGGGATAAGGTGTAGGTTCCCTTGTCCTGGCACAAAGGGCTATGAACCAGGATACACCTTATCCCACACTTGGGATCCGGTCCTAGAGAAGGCGTCAGACAATAAAGCAGGTAAACAAACACTCCTGTCTGACTAAAAAAACTCACCTAACAGTAATAAACTTAAGAAGACGGCAAGAACTTTTACCATGAAGCAGTGCTTTGTTGTAATAATAGTTGTAGGGGGGGCAAGCTATAAAACAAAAACTGCCAAAACTGGTAAAGCAGGTAAACAAACACTCCTGTCTGACTAAAAGAAAGTTACCCAACAAAGCAAAGCCAAGAATTTCTCTAAAGTAAATGTGCATTGCAAAGCCTTCACATGTGTAACAGACCATCTCATCAGTCGGGTTAGGCACAATCTTCCCGTAGAATTTATTATTTTAACCTATAAAAGAGAAAAAACACCACCTTCAATCCTCGAAATGTTGCTCTAAATTAAAATGAAAAAGGTATTTGAATGAAAACCCAGTAGTATGGACACAGCTGTAAAACTCTCTGTCCCGGCTCAGTCCGTACCCCGCTCAGTCCTCTGTACCTGCAGCCCGACGCAGTGCTGTGGAGCCTGAAATACGCCACTTAGCAGATCCCCTCAGGGTAACGACTCCGGCTCACACTGACCCGTATCTGTCCCGCTGTCTGACTGTGGCTGCGAGCGTTTGTGCGTCGTCCCACTGCAGCGCGTGTCAGGATCACACTCCGGGCCGTGTCCACATCGCACGCACCATTTACTAATTGTCCCACATTAATAACACGACAGGAGCCTCTCATAGTGCCCTTTAAAGTTTATTTTGGGACATGCCATTTACCACAAAGTCACCAAGGTTTGTGAAGCATCTAAGACTGACGCAGTTTCTAAAGTAGGAGCGCATTTTACGAACCTCAGTTGCTCAAAGTTAAAAAATGGGACGCTGTGTAAATATGTAAACAAAAACAGAACATTATGATTTAGAAATTATATCAAAAAACATTGTGAAAAATTCTAATATTTTGAATTTGATGGCAGCAACAACTAAATAAGGTTGCGACAAAGAAAGAAAACAAAAGTGTGGCAACTAACATTTCAGTAGGATAAGTGCTTTATTTATCATACTATATTATATAGTATGATATATAGTATTTTAAAAGGCTCTACTGTTAGTATTTAATGTATCAGTGGTTCTCAAATTGTCGGACAGGGTCTTTTGTGTCCTTATTTTATATTATTTTACAGTTCATTGCTTAGTCCTGGTTTGGACTCTGTTAAGTCCTCCAAGAGCTTCAAATCAATGCTAAAAACTCTTTGCACTGGCTTTTAACACAAGCTGAGATGCACATTTTAGAGCAGCTTTTATTTGTTCTATTCACTATTTTTAGTTGATTTTATTATTTTTAGCCATAAATTTATTTTAGTCTCTTGTTTCACTAAGTTTATGTATTTATTTTGATATTAATTACCATACTTTTGGCCAGTAAATAAAATAATGCTAAATAAAATTAACTTTGACCTAGACCTTGACCTGGTTTAGTCTTGCTTTAGGGCTTGTTTAGTTTTGGTTTATTTATTATTTAGTAATAAGATTTTTCTGCATTAATTCCTATTTTTTTTGCGTATGGTTTAAATCCAGGTTTATGGATTTAGGCTCACTTTAGTAAAATCATATTTGGAGTGTCAAATATTTTCTATATAGTGTAGATGGTACTTGTAAAAAGCTTGAGAACCACTTCATTAAATGCTTGTGATTAATAAAAGACATTATTCTGCTCTGGAAATCACTGCATGGGCTCAGGAACACTTCCAGAAGTCACTGTCTTATTGTATAATGTAGTTTTATGGCATTTGCAAATCATTACATTCACATTTTACAGTGTCCCAACTTTAAGGAATTGGGTTTGTACCTAAAAGAATAAACATACAATGTATTTTTTCAGTCTTCCTGTTTTGAGGAAGACTTGATCGTCAAATTTTCTTCACAAAACAGACTGTGCAGGTTTGTTTCTACCTTCTGCTGCGTGCCTACTTTCGAAAACCCTGCTAACTTTCAAACACCAGCAAAACCCATCTATCAAAAGACGCATACATCCTCCGTCCTTTTCTATCTAACCGTGTAATTTATGTTTTGCCATTTGCACTAACCACCGTAATGATGATCCATTAGCGGAGATGGGCTCGGCTGCCTCTTCGCAGATGTCATAATGTTAGAAGAATTACAGCGAGCGTAGTGCGTCTCTGCCTCTCGACGGTAAGTATGAATACAAAGCTTGGCCACAACACACTCGATGGCCCTTGGAAGTTGAGTTTTAATGCGCGGCTCTCTTTAGTTAATGGCTTTTTTGCTTTCCCTCCGATCCGCTTTATGTTGCATTGTCCCACCGTGTGCCTCCGAAGCTCAACTATAACTAAAAATAAATGCCCTCTAATTTTCTGCTTTCACTATCAGCGCCCATCTGCCAGGGACATTATGGCTTTTCCATTAGACGTTATGGAAGTAAATGGGAAGCTCGTCTTGAATCAGTTCATTCTTGTTGCTGACTTGTAAACTGCTTAGTAAAGCTATACAGAGGTGACATAAACATCATATACATATACTGCTTACATTCTGCATAAAGAAAAAATTACCTTTCCTCTTTAAGACAGCTATAAGTAGTTTTTCACTGCAGCCTTTTCACAGCTAAAGAGGCTATTATAATGACAGTAACTTGATAATAAGGCTTTCCTGTCCTTTCCTAGTCCAATTTTTTACTCTTTGAGGCAAAAATTAGACCACATAATAACCACCTATTATAAATGTTTAGTCCATGTAGTAAATACTCACCACTACACACCAAAAACTCCATAAGACCAGTTGTTTAGAGATGCTCTGTCAAGTAATCAAGCCATCTCAGTGGGGCCGTTCAAACATGATTAAATCTTGGTCCAAAACAGCAACTTGTTGCCTAATAATAATAATAATAATAATAATAATAATAATAATAATAATACGGTGGTTTCCGGACTATAAGTCGCTCTGGAGTATAAGTCACATTGGTCAAAAAAAAAAAGAGTCATGAAGAGGAAAAAAAAACATTTATAAGTCGCACTTATTTAAAAATGTATTTCACAAAATCCAAGACTAAGAACAGACATTTAATCTGGAAAGGCAGGTTATTCAGGCACACAACAGCACAAAGAACAAACCTGGGAGGCTGAGTAGGCTAAATTAACATAAGCCAGCGAGTTCAACAAGCAAGTTAGCGGTAAACGAGTTCCCCGAGCTCTCCATCTTATTCTGTATCACTGAAAACTACTGACAGTAGTTGTCACAAGCCTAGAGTGCCCTCTAGCGGCTGTAGATGGTAATGTTTACTTCTAGATTCATGTTAAATTTGATATATAAGTCACACCTGACTATAAGTCGCAGGACCAGCCAAACTATAAAAAAAAGTGTGACTTATAGTCCGGAAAATACAGTAATAATGGATTGGATTTATATTGCGTTTTATAATTTGGTCCATTATTCATTCACTCCTCAGTCTCACTCTGCGGTGGTGAGCTGTTTCTGTAGCCACAGCTGCCCAGGGGCAGACTGACAGAAGTGGGGCTGCCTTTCTGCGCTTACGGCCCCTCGGCCGGCCACCAAACACAGTCACACTGACACATTCATACACAGGCAAGGTGGGTGAAGTGTCTTGCCCAAGGACACTACCACCGTATGCAATGCCGGTAGTAGGGCTTGAACCGCCAACCTTCGGGTTAGTGGGCGTCCCACTGTAAAAAAATAAAAAAAATTTTAAAAAATTGCAAAAACTCAAGGCAACAGGATCCTTCAAGATTTGAGTTTGATTTTTTTTTTTTTTTATTTAATGTTACCTAATGTACCTTAATGCTCATATGTCTAAAAATGTTTTACTGTTTTACTCTCTATCATTCTCTATTTTTATTTTTTTAACTCAACTTACTATCCATTGTTCAGAAAAAGTAATATCATTGATAATAATAAAAACTAAATACACTAAATTTAACAAAAGAATACTTTTTCTAAACAATGGATAGTAAGTTGGCTGTAAGATGAGTTAAAATAATGACAGTGAGTAAATGTTTTAAGACATATGAACGTCAAATGAAGTGAACAGAAAATATTAGTTGTTAAAAACTTGAGATTTTGAGTTTTCCTAACATTTTTTTTACAGTGTATTGACTGAGCCTCATACATTGGCAAGTGCTACTTTTTTTTTGCAGAAGTTGATAAAATAAATAATTGTCGTCGAGTAAACCTGCAAACCTGCGAACAAATTACGTCATGAATTTATTGTTTTGTTTTCTCAACATAGCTCAGTGATTTCCTTAGATTCGTTAGTGAAGCAGATCAAAGTATACACCATAAAATATATACACTTCTCATATTTGTAAAGGTTTAGCAGGACTACAAGTTTTGATAAAAAAAACTGTATTACTAATGCAAAATATTAAAAAATAATAAAATAATAAATAAAAAGTTAAAAACCCCATTGTATTAGAGGTTTGATAGTTAACTTCTTGCACTTAACCAGCAAGTAAAACACATTTTAATAAAACAAGACGCGATGAAAACCAATACTCACAGCCACAGTCAGTAATGTTCAAAAACGGCAACTTGACACTAAACTAAAAACCTGTCGACATTTATCAAAAATGAAGCCAAACTCTGCCCAACAACCACACACCAGCCTGTTATAAATAATATTCATCTTTTAATATGTAGTCGTGCCTGTAACTCCCCTAATGCAATGCAATGTGTAGGGTAGAAAACAAACTGTGTAAGAAAATAAAATTAATATATAGAATTAATACAATTTGTCCTTATTGTTTGTCATTATGTATTTGCTGCTATATGCCATGATTTCTGGCATGGAGACCTGACGAATTTATTTTTAAAAGGTAAAAAAAGTATGTTTCCTTAGACCACTGTTGCACTGAGGAGAGAAATAATGTTATTTATTTATGTTTATGTCCAAAATGGTAGCCCTGTTTTTTCCTCACTGTATCCATACGAACAATGTTGAACTTCTAGGCTCTAATGCTTCCTCAACTCCCCAACAACACGTAAAGGCTAAATATCCGACAACGGCAAACGTGCATGTAATAAAATAGATCTTTAACTATCATTCAGAGCCCTTCACGGTCACTTATTACAGTTGTTTGTGCGGTCACTTTTTTTCACCGTCATTGCCCGTCTACTGACTGAGGTTTCGATTCGGCGACATCGCTACTAGAGCCAAGGAGAGCAAGTAACACACAGACTGCAGTGCTTGCTTTTATCGCTAATACCGTACCTTATTGGCTAAAGCTCTTGTTGTTGGCTTGAATCTGCCTTTTCACCGCCACACGACTAGTTCCTCAGAGTCTCCAGGGGGGGGCAGCGCCGCGGAGCTGAGCTGAGACCGCTTCGGTGTGTGATAGACGTTGATAGGAACACCACTGTTGTAGATAACATTGTTCAGAACTGACTGTACAGTTTTCTTTATGCATTTTGTGTGTTCTGGTTTATGGGGGATATGTTTTGTAAGAAAAATCAAATAAAATGACGTAAAAATTAGATGTGGCGTGCGTTTTTTTTTACTACATGTAGCATGTAATTGTTACCTATGCAAAACAATATCATTTAAAGGTTAAAGGTCCTATATTATGCTTTTTTCAGGATTTTTGAAATAGTTTTGGTGACCTTTGTGTTAGTATTTCTTCGGAAGCCCTGTAGGGCAAAAGTACAACTTTTATTTTTTTGGGCTGGAGGGTCACAATTTTCTAAGTACAAAATTAATTTCTCTCCTTTTAATAACCCCTGAAAGGCATGGGCTTTTTTTTTTTTTTTTTTTTTCTTCAGGCGATCTGTTTTTATTTAATTTTTTTTATTATTTTTTTTTTCTTCAGGTGATCTGTTTTTATTTATTTATTTATTTATTTATTTTTATTCATTTATTTATTTTATTTTTATTCAGGCGATCTGTTTTTATTTATTTATTTTTATTTATTTTTTTTCTTCAGGCGAACTGTTTTTATTTTTTATTTTTTTATTTATTTTTTTTCTTTAGGCGATCTGTTTTTATTTATTTTCTTTTTTTTTTTCTTTTTTTTTTTTCTTTTTTCCACATGACCCCTCTGAGAGGCAAGCAACAAAAAATGTGGTGATCCTCTTTTTTGTTTTTTGCTTTTTGTTTGTTTATTTGTGTTTGTTTAGTTTTTTTTTTTTTTTTATGACATCTGAGAGGCAGACAGCCAAAAAACTGCCAATCCTTTTTTTTTTTTTCCACTTAAATAAAATCTGGTGGAAACAACATGCTTATGAGCACAATAGGAGACCTTTAAGGTAAAAGTAACCTATTTTTTTCATCGTCTGCATTGGACCCATCCCTCCAATCCTGCTGGGTCGCCCTGTCTGGAGCAGCGCAGCACCCGGGGACCCTTCTCCAGATCCTGACCCAGTATCCTGACCTGGACCTAACTGGAGACTTTCCCTCTTGAAGAAAACACGAATCAAAGTCCAGGAATCAAACTACACCTGTTTGTATTTATATTACCTGTTGTATTTATTATCTATGGCAGTTCTGCTGGGCATTGTGTAGCTCTATTTGATATTGCTTGCAACATAAACACACAATAAGAAGTTTTGCCCGTGTATGCAGTTTTATAAAGAATATTACTGCCTCATTTGTTCTCAGGTTTAGTGAGTTTGTTGGAAGCAATCAGTAAAACAATGCTTCTTGTTCTAGACCTGATGCAGCGTCTATTAATAACTCGCTTTATGGCTTCTACACAGCATTTGAACATTTGTTTTGTGTCGCATGGCCATGATCACTCAGTGTTTTAGAGGCTGACAGGTTACAAGAGAAATGGGACTCACCTTCTTTTCCCAAGGTTTTCATTTTATCATCCCTATTCCCGCTATAGCCATATGTTCTAAAAGAAAAAACAATATGGTGTGCTATTAGTTAAAGATATTAAAGGGGTTATATTATGCTTTTAGTCCTATTTTTAAACCAGTCTTAGAGCAGGAGCATGTTTTACAGCCTTTATAAACATTATCTAGTGGAAAAGAGAACGTTTTTGATAAATACTGGTACTTGTGCTATAAAGAAAAAGGTAAAGAAAGCAGCACAGGGCAGAGTGTTGCAGTCCTGTGAACATATGCAGAGGGGGAAAAGCTTTTTATTTCCTTAAACCAGCCATTCCCAAAGTCAAGACTGTCGTGGCCCCCTTAAATTTCCGAAAATCCCTCGCGGACCCTCAACGATAAAACTTCCCTTTATTCAAGACTCTGCCTTGGTTTTTCTCCAGATTTTTTTTTTTTATAAAAACATTACAAAAACACTGATTATTGACTAAAATTTGTTTTAAAGTAATATTTTAGAACAAGTATACAACTGAAATTAATTTAAAATATTTTTTACGTTCTTAATGTTTTTAGGTACTTAATATTTTCATTGACTTTTTTTATATTTTTGTATGTTTTATTTGTTTTTATGAACCAAAACCATGTGTCTGAAATAATAATAATATTAACAAAAAAAATAATATAAAAATTGAAATTGAAATATAGACAGTCTGTGGGGGCCCCCCTGTAGCACCTTTGCGGACCCCCAGGGGGCCCCGGACCCCACTTTGGGAACCACTTGCCTTAAACAATGAAAAACAGCTGTAAGGAATCAGTGTAAACAGAGCGGTACACTGTTTTTTTTTATAAATAAATGAAAGCAGACTGGATGTAGAGGGCTTGTTAATTGCTCAGTGCTTCCTGGATTGGGATCAGAGCATTTTGAGGGCTCAAAACGATCATGCCAGAGAATACAGGATTACTCAAACAGGCGTGAATGAAGCAAAACACAACTCCAGGCCTGTTTTTGAGGAGGGAACAACATCATAACGTTAAAACATGGTAGAAAGCTGAGAAAAGTTGATTTTTGCATTATATAGCCCCCTTAATATAAGCTTTTATACGCACACCAAAGTGCTACTTCTTTTTTTTTCTGAAACATTAATGGCACCATCAATAACATCACATCACATTTTCTCACTCAACAAATGCCACATAAATAGAACAACGTGACTTGCATTCAGAAATAAAATCTCCCGAAACTAAATAATAGTTTTTCATGGTCAAAATCCCATTAGGTTTTTCTCTGCTTGTTTTAGATCATTTCGAGTAGACAGCAAAAAGCATTTTTCTAAACATTGGGCAGGATTGTCCTTGGCTTTTTTTCTAATTAGTTGTTATATTTTGCCAACCTTGCCTATTTTTTTCCGGCTTCAATTCATACTCTCTAATGCAGTGTTTCTTAAATTGGGATATTTGGCTTCTTCTAGTGCTACTCTGGAGTCTTCTGTAGTTAAAGCCCAGAATTTTTTGTTTGGTTCTAGTATGGATCTGGTTCAGTTCTCTTTTAGTCATGGTTTAGGCCTGTTTTAGACCTAGCTTTAGCCCTAGTTTAATCCTGATTTAGCACTGATTGAGTCCTGGTTTAGACCTGATGTGCGTCTAGTTTAGTCTTGGTTTTGGCTCATTTTAGTTCATTAACCTCTTAAACCCCCTTGCGTCCGCTTGTTGGGACCATAGTGGGGAGATACAACGGCTGACACACACATGTTTGACATCCTCGTGTTCGGACAATTCGTGGCAACAAAACTATCTACTTCAATTTCTATTCAACAGTTGGATTCCGCCTGGATTTTTTTAAAATAAAACATGTACATCTTTCCATTACTTTGTTT
Organism: Bostrychus sinensis; assembly: GCA_020698575.1. Classification (NCBI taxonomy): domain Eukaryota; kingdom Metazoa; phylum Chordata; class Actinopteri; order Gobiiformes; family Eleotridae; genus Bostrychus; species Bostrychus sinensis. The sequence goes on along the minus strand of CM036244.1, from coordinate 7,966,653 downwards.
ATTTGGCACAAATTTTGCTGCAGTAGACCAAGACATGTGAAATTTTCAATTTATGTTGTTTTTTGCTTCACTACAGGAAGGAAAAAGGCTTTTTTGGAGGCAAATATGTGTTGTTTTTTTCAGGCGGAAGTTAGAATAATCCATTTCAACCTCAATTTATGGTCAAACAATATAATTTATTAATATTATTTCTCTTCCACAGTAATCCCCAAAGTCCACCAATTAATTTGCTACCAAGGTTAGCTATGTACACCTAGTAAATGCTAAGTAAAACCTTAATAAATGTAGATATAGAATTTTCGGGAAAAAGGCCTCAGAGCTTCACAGGTTAATTAAAGGAGGTGCTTTGAGGTGCACTTGCTGTAAAAGGTTAGAGAACCACTGATCCAATGCCTTTATTTTGACCTGCACCATTTTCTCAGACTCCGTGTTGCTACATAGAAAACAGTGAAAATGCTTTTTGGCTCCAAGTGGCCATGTGTGGAACTGCAGAACATTAGTTTCACTGTCCAGCCCCAGTGGCTTGTGCCTGACTGAGACATACAGAGTTGATTGTTTTAACCAGTGGCATTTTACAACAGTATTTCTCCCATGCATCGCTCTGCCCTCTTGTCATGTCCACCTTGAAAGTGTTGCTCCCGACAAGGTGAGACCCAGCGACAAGTCTCCGTCTAAAAGCCCTGACATTGATCTTTTTGTCTGGGCGGATAAATAGCCTTTGTCATTTATGGTTGGGGCCCCTCTGATGAGGTGGCACCGATCCGGCCTTCACTCCCCGATAACTTAATGCAATCTATGGTCTTTGTCGTCTCGGCTCGCTCCAGTAATCCATGGCCATTACTGAAAACACTGTGCGAATGAGGGGCACTGTCGATACGCCCTCCATCAGCGTCAGCGTGACAAAAGACGAACAGACGGGTTAGAGGAGTAAAGACTTCCTGTGGACAAACAGTAAAGGAATCAGATGTAGCACGCAATTATAATCATGTTCATTTCAGTCAGGGCAGACAGCAGAAAGACGGAAAGGCAATTCCTCGTGTCTGTGGCATTCCTGAGAAAAGGTTCAAAGCAAAATATTGCCCCACAAAGTATCATGTTTTGTAATCTGAGGTTCATGCCTTGTATGACCACACACATCGTCAACAAAAAATTACTTAAATGTCTTAAAAGGAGGTATATTGTGCTTTTTTCAGGCTTTTTTAAACAGTTTTGGTCACCTTTTCATTAGTATTATCACTTAAAATAATGTGTATGTATGGAAAATGACTTCTTTTGAGGAGCTGTTACTTTGGTCTTGCAGAAAGCTTGGATTAGGTGTCTGTCGCCCCCTTCTGGCAACGATGGGGAATGGAATTTATACAGTGCTTTACCTATGACACAAGTCTCCCAAAGCGCTTTACACAGAAGGGAAGGGGTATTGCATTCACTCCATAGTCGGTGGTGGTGAGCTATGTTTTGTAGCCACAGTTTCCTCTGGCGCTGACAGAAGTAGGCTGGGTGTCTTGCCCAAGGACACGACGACAGTATGCACTGCCGGTTGCGGGGCTTGAACCGCCAACCTTTGGGTTAGTGAGCAAGCGTCTCCACCAACTAAGCTTCTGCCGCCTGACTGGCATCAAGCTTAAAATGGCTAATTAGCCCTTAGCAACATGAAGCTAACAGATGGATAAATGATGTGACTGCTTTGACAGCAACTTTTAATTTGACTGTCATACACTGTAAAAAAAAAATCTGTAAATTTTACGGTAAAAAACTGGCAGCTGTGGTTGCCAGAATTCTACTGTAAAAAATACAGGAGGTCTGTATTTAATTTTACGGTAAAATATTATATCAGCTGTTGTTTTTACAGTGTTTGACTTGAGTTTTAATTATAATTTACTGTATAATTTAAAGTTATTATCTTTAAAAACAAATACATTAACTATATTTTACAGTTTATGACTTAAATTTTATCCAACATTTACTGTAAAATTTTAAATTATTATCTTTAATAAAAATGTGTTAAACTGTACATCTTACCAAAAAATACTTTCTTTTTCACAGTAAAAAACTGGCAGCTGTGGTTGCCAGAATTCTACTGTAAAAAATACAGAGCAACTTTTTTACTAACAATTAAACTTATGAGTCAAAAATTTAAATAAATGTTAATACAATATTTAGAGCTAACATATAAATCAATAACTTTTTAAATTTCCAGTGAAATAATCACTTAACATAACACAATTGTAACTTTAACACAGAAATACATTTATTTTTTTCAGAAGATGACAATTGAGTATAAATATTGTTTCATTGATTTTTTTTTTTTTTTTTTTTTTTTATTATCTTATATGTAATTTGAGCATTATTTCATTTAGGATTATTAAGTTGTGTTGTATTTATTATGTAATTGATTATTTAGTCACATCACTTATTTTATTTTGGTGTGTGTTGTGTTTAGTTATTTGTTTATTTTTACTTTGCCTTGCTAAATGTCTGGCACATTGGTTCCTACTGTACAGACAGAGTTGTGCCGTGAATAAAACTTAGAGCTGAATACTGTCCTGCCATTTGGTTTGTTTATAGCAAGGAAGACAGTAAAATTACATCGTATTCGATCTGAACTGTAACCCACCTTATCACCGCCCTGAGAGACTGGTGAGCCACAAATAAACAAGAAAGAAAGAAGTAGAAACTAAGTCACAGCAAGTGGTGGTTTTAAGTAGTTTAATGTACAAATGCTGGAGCAAATGCATTCAGCAAAATGATCACCAAAACAAAGAAATTCCTGTCCTTTATAGCTGGAGGTTCCTTCCCTCCCAGCCCAAACATATACGTTATTAATCATTACACATGGCAGGCTTAAGAAAACAAAGTCACTACACCAGGACGAGGCCTCAGTTGATCTTGACCTTTCTAATGGAAAGTACATGTGTGGTGTAGAAGTTCATATACACAGAAAAAGGAAGACATCGTTCAATACCAAAAGAGGAGAAATGTCAATATAACTGTTTATATGTTTAACCCTCACAGCACCTTAGGGTCCAAACACGTACTTTTACCTTTTTGATCCTCTATAAATCAGTCAGTTTGAAAGCTGTTGGTGTGAAACTTGGCCAAAATCTTTTTTTTTTTTTTTAAGTTGGTGTTTAAAATGCCATGACTCCTTCTGTTCTAAGGTGTACAGAACAGGAGATATGCAGTTTACATACACTTGTTACCTTAAGTACGCATTTGGGCCCATTGACTTCCATTATAATCACAGATTTTTGACATCCTGCAATTCTGACATATTCTAATACTTTTTTCATGAAAATCTAATAAATCTAAGCCTTTATCTTCAAAATAAAGGGAAATTCGTTTTTTGGTCAGATTGACAAGTAGTCAAGGCGCAGCTGTTAAAGTAAGTTTTTCCAGCTGCGTCTTCTCGCCAAAGTCAAGCCCTTTCTGTCTCGCAGCGATCTGGAAAAAGCTATTCATGCTTTTATCAGTTCATGTATTGACTATTGTAATGCACTACACTCCACCGTTTGCAACTGGTACAAAATGCAGCCGCTCGACTTTTAACAAACTCATCCAGACACAGCCACATCAGCCCGGTTCTCTCTTCTCTCCATTGGCTCTCGGTCCGCTATCGCATTGATTTTAAAATTTAAATTTTTGTTTTTAAAGCTCTTAATGGTCATGCCCCTCCCTATTTATCAGAGATTTGAACCCTCCACCGCCCCAGCAGAGCCCTCCGGTCGTCTGCTCAGATGTTTCTGGATGTCCCCAGGTCCCGGTACAAACAGTGGGGAGATCGTTCATTTGCAGTTGCTGCTCCTAAACTCTGGAACACACTGCCTCTTGATCTGCGAGTGATCACTGAGCTGTCTCTGTTTAAGTCCAGGTTAAAGACTCACTTGTTTAGACCGGCTTTTAACACTTAGGCTTCAAGTCTTTGGTTCACTCTGTTACTGTGTGTTGTGTCTTATTGTTTTATGCATTTTATAGTTTTGATTAAACGTTTGTAATTTTATTTTATTATGTTTTTTATGTAAAGCACTTTGGTCTTCCTTGTGTTGTTGTAAAGTGCTATAGAAATAAACTTTGATTTGAATTAGGTTTTTGGTCAGATTGGCAAGTAGTCAAGGCTCTAATAACTTCACCCCAAGTGATCCACTCTGCAAGTCATTTTTGGATAATAGAGTATATTTTGTGTTTCTAAAATAACAGGATTTTTGATGACAAAATGGTCATAAATATATGAATTATTAATAAATGAAAATAAACTTCATATCCATGGTTAGGGCTGAAGTAGTAGAAAGGATTTCATGCAAAATTAATATGACATTTTTTATAGCTGTTTTATGAGAGGTCCCAAACAGGTCCCTAAGGTAACGAGTGTATGTACATTTTTAAGGTGCCCAGAGGGTTAAAGAAATATTTCATGACTACAAGCATGAAACAAAATACTACTCCAGGTGGAAACAACATTATAACCTGGTGAAAAGCTCAGAAAAGATGATTTAGCAGAAAAGGGGACCTTTAATAATAATGCATCAGTGACCACTTTACACTTGGGCGCATTGTTCATTCACTCAGCCACACACTGGTGGTGGTGAGACGCCCTGGGGCAGACTGACAAAGGCTTGGCTGCCATTCTGCCACCGCCAAACACACAGCCACACTAAAATATTCATACAGGCAACGTGGGTAAAGTGTCGTGCCCAAGAACACAACAACAGTATGAACTGGGGAGAGCGGGATCCGAACCACCAACCTTTCCAGTTACAGGACGACCGCTCCACCTTCTGTGCCTGAAGATGGAAATCTGGTGTTGCAATCTGCTCTTTACAGTCAAAATACTTATAAATAACATCATAATGAACAAATGAAAAATATTTGAAGTGTTTTGACTGAATGCTATTGTGGTTAAGTGTTAAATCATTGCACTTTTTGGCTCGATAGTTGAAATATAAATGTTTTAAAAATCTGAATGATATGATAATGTGGACTCAGATTTATTTTATACCAATATTTGGATTTTAATGCTGTCCTCCGAAGTCCAAATGTTCAAACTCCGAGTTTTAAATGCAAATCAGACGACCCAGAAGACAGAACGCTTGAAAGTTGGAAGAACCTCAGCAACCTTGAGTTTGAAAATCTAAGATGGCTGCGTCCTACACACAGTATCTTTATTTCTTGCCAGTGGAGCTAAGGCCAAAGCAGCATAATAATAATAATAATAATAATAATAATAATAATAATAATTTAAGTTGGTGTCACCCTCTCAGTGAGTGGGGTCCACCTCATTTAAATGAACCTCTGTCTGACTGAAGAGATCAAAACCTGCAGCTCTGAACTCTCACTGAGAAGCTTTCTGAAAAAAAAACGAAAAAAAAAACACAAAACACAGGAGTTTTATACATGTTTTAATAGATCTGAATACATTTGTATAATCTCCACTTCTTAATGAAGACAAAAATCCAATATTCTAATGTAATTAAAGTGATATTTCAGTATTTTCAGGAGTATTTTAATGTGGTACAGCTGTGTTTTAGTGTATTAACTGGCTCATAGAAGCAGTGTTCATGTAGAAATGCAATCTGTGATGACAGGAAAAACTCTTTAATCCAGTAAGCCAGGCTGATATCTAGTCTATCTTTTAACAATATTAAAATCAACACAAGAACCAGGAGTAGTGCAGTCTCAAACTCACTGAACTGTGAGGCCATAGCCACCACTTACAAACACTATAAATAAATAAAATTAAAAAAATAGCAACACAAACAAATGATGTGTTTTGTTGTCCAAAAACAGGTGGCCCCCTTTACACAGGACAGGGCATTCATCACATGCTAATGTTAGCTGAGCACTCAAACTCATAATACACTGCTCCATGTTAAGGAACCGTCCAAATGACTTCACAGCTACATTTGTCAAGGTTAAAGGTCCCCTATTTATATTTTATTTATATTATTTTATTGCTTATAACTATAAAAACTGAGCAACTGTGACCAAGTAACTTCTCTTGTGGAGCAAAAGTCTGTCTAAATCTAAAAAATAATTGACTTTTTTGAGCTTATAATGTTGTTTGCACCTCAAAAACTTACCTGGTGTAGTATTTTGTTGTATTCACAAATGTTAAAATAATCCTGTCCTGAACTGATGCCTTTTGCAAAATCTGGAAAGCGTTTGGTCTCAGGAAACCAGGAAGTGCTCCTGCCGTGCTAAATAGCCATTTTATGCTCTGTCCAGTCCCCTCTGTTGACAGCAGGGGGCAAAAGGCTCCTAATCCAAGCGTCCTCTGAAAGTCAAAGTAACAGCTCCCGAAAAGAAGTTTTTCATACATATATACATTATTTTAAGTTATAAAACACAAAATAGTAATGCAAAATGTCCAAAATTATGTCAAAAAGCCTAATAAAAAGCTAATATGGGTTCTTTAAGGAAGTGGTTCCCAACCTTTTGTTTCGTCTGCCTCCTGGGCTTTCGTCATCTCATGAGTACCCCCTCCACTTATACGTGTAAATAATCTTTTTAATAATAATTTTAATAAAAAAAAATCTGTATTTATTAGTACAAAGACATTTTTTACAGATTTTTTCTGTGAAACTCAAATTCAAAATTAAATAAATAATCTGCCCATAAAAGTAGACACCCCTTGCATTTGTTTTACTATGTATATTTTAATATTCAAAAGTAATTTAAATAGATATAAATAAAAATGAAAAATAATCTTAAACTCCCCTTTGAAACAAGCTATTAAACCTAATAAAAACATGTAACAAAATATAATATTCGCGCTCTAATGCTGCTTTAAGAAATAAATACGTTTGCTTTAAACTTACCATTTTTCCTAACTCCATGTACATTATTGTATCTGTACCACAAACAACTCTGTTCTACAAAACTGTCACTGTAACATTTGCCCCCACACACAGCTCACGTTGGTTTAGTTTGACGTGTACGGTGTATTTCTATGACGTGCACCAACATTCGGAACATGCACAAATAAAAACAGCGCTGTTTTCATCATTAGCTGTGCCTGACCGAGCCCTGCCATGTTCTGCACTGGAGATCTGCCGCGTGTACATTTCTTACCCCAGCTAAAATAACACAGGCGCCACTAGTGATGAATAAAAAAAAAAAAACGTGACATTCCTGGAGAGGCTGCTCGAGTTGAGACGTGCCAAGAGCTGTGCACAGAGGTGTGAGTACATTTCTCAATAAAATCAAATGAAGTAAGGTGTCCAGGATTAAAACGCAGACTTCTGTGATGAATATATTAAAGATTCCAGGTGAAAAATGACTTAGCATCACATGGCGTTTGTGTTGGAGGCTGATTCGTGACATGTGGGATCGTTAGCGGTGATGCCTCTATCACAGGGGCTGCTGCTGCTTCTGCTACCGCTGTACAAACTCAAAGAAAGAAAGGAAAAAACAGATATATTCTGCCATGGATTTGTCAAAAAGATGTCAGCCATTACCGGCGAAGTGAAAAAATAACAGCGGTCATAAATATGAAATGTCACACTTGGAGTCTGCCACTGCTCCTGGTTATGGTGAAGCTTCTGTGCCTTAATGGTGCAGAGGTTTGGTAATAAAGGCAGGTATTAGAGAGGAGCGAGGTGGTGGGAGATGATGAAGGGACTGTCAGATATAAGCAGTAACGTGTGATACAGAAATATTCAGTACATAACTCAAGAGACTGGAAGTGACAGGAAGACAAGAGCGCGAGGAAGAGGCTGCTGTTGTCAGTGGACGGACTGGAGAAGCAGAGGGAGGCAGACATTTCCTTCCATGGATCTTCTGCACTAACAACGACTGCAGCAGTGGAGCTGGAGGCACGCTGTACAAATGTGCTCTAACATAAGGTCAAACAAGTTCAAGCTTAAAGAAAAAACAAAAAAACATCCCACTTCTGTGCACTGACTATATGAAATGACAAATATATTGCATTATTTCTGTACATTTTGGTGTACAGTGTGCACAAATGATTAGCCATGGCCACTCAGACCCATTCACTTTCTTATCAAAGTGGGTTCTGAACCAGTTCTATTTTCATCACTTGTCACTGACATCAGTGTTTTAGCACTAGACTAAACCAGGTCTAAACCAGGCAAAAAACAGGACTAAACCAGGTCTAAACCAGGCAAAAAACAGGACTAAACCAGGTCTAAACCAGGCAAAAAACAGGACTAAACCAGGTCTAAACCAGGCAAAAAACAGGACTAAACCAGGTCTAAACCAGGCAAAAAACAGGACTAAACCAGGTCTAAACCAGGCAAAAGACAGGACTAAACCAGATCTAAACCAGGCAAAAAACAGGACTAAACCAGATCTAAACCAGGCAAAAAACAGGACTAAACCAGATCTAAACCAGGCAAAAGACAGGACTAAACCAGGTCTAAACCAGACAAAAAACAGGACTAAACCAGATCTAAACCAGGCAAAAGACAGGACTAAACCAGGTCTAAACCAGGCAAAAGACAGGACTAAACCAGGTCTAAACCAGGCAAAAAACAGGACTAAACCAGGTCTAAACCAGGCAAAAAACAGGACTAAACCAGGTCTAAACCAGGCAAAAAACAGGACTAAACCAGGTCTAAACCAGGCAAAAAACAGGACTAAACCAGGTCTAAACCAGGCAAAAGACAGGACTAAACCAGATCTAAACCAGGCAAAAAACAGGACTAAACCAGGTCTAAACCAGGCAAAAAACAGGACTAAACCAGGTCTAAACCAGGCAAAAAACAGGACTAAACCAGGTCTAAACCAGGCAAAAGACAGGACTAAACCAGGTCTAAACCAGGCAAAAAACAGGACTAAACCAGATCTAAACCAGGCAAAAAACAGGACTAAACCAGATCTAAACCAGGCAAAAAACAGGACTAAACCAGGTCTAAACGACTAAACCAGATCTAAACCAGGCAAAAGACAGGACTAAACCAGGTCTAAACCAGGCAAAAAACAGGACTAAACCAGATCTAAACCAGGCAAAAGACAGGACTAAACCAGATCTAAACCAGGCAAAAAACAGGACTAAACCAGGTCTAAACCAGGCAAAAAACAGGACTAAACCAGATCTAAACCAGGCAAAAAACAGGACTAAACCAGGTCTAAACCAGGCAAAAGACAGGACTAAACCAGGTCTAAACCAGGCAAAAAACAGGACTAAACCAGATCTAAACCAGGCAAAAAACAGGACTAAACCAGATCTAAACCAGGCAAAAGACAGGACTAAACCATGTCTAAACCAGGCAAAAAACAGGACTAAACCAGATCTAAACCAGGCAAAAGACAGGACTAAACCAGGTCTAAACCAGGCAAAAAACAGGACTAAACCAGATCTAAACCAGGCAAAAAACAGGACTAAACGAGGTCTAAACCAGGCAAAAGACAGGACTAAACCAGGTCTAAACCAGGCAAAAAACAGGACTAAACCAGATCTAAACCAGGCAAAAGACAGGACTAAACCAGGTCTAAACCAGGCAAAAAACAGGACTAAACCAGGTCTAAACCAGGCAAAAAACAGGTTTAAACCAGGTCTAAACCGGGCAAAAAACAGGACTAAACCAGATCTAAACCAGGCAAAAAACAGGACTAAACCAGGTCTAAACCAGGCAAAAGACAGGACTAAACCAGGTCTAAACCAGGCAAAAAACAGGACGAAACCAGATCTAAACCAGGCAAAAAACAGGACTAAACCAGGTCTAAACCAGGCAAAAAACAGGACTAAACCAGGTCTAAACCAGGCAAAAAACAGGACTAAACCAGATCTAAACCAGGCAAAAGACAGGACTAAACCAGGTCTAAACCAGGCAAAAGACAGGACTAAACCAGGTCTAAACCAGGCAAAAAACAGGACTAAACCAGATCTAAACCAGGCAAAAAACAGGACTAAACCAGATCTAAACCAGGCAAAAGACAGGACTAAACCAGGTCTAAACCAGGCAAAAAACAGGACTAAACCAGATCTAAACCAGGCAAAAGACAGGACTAAACCAGATCTAAACCAGGCAAAAGACAGGACTAAACCATGTCTAAACCAGGCAAAAGACAGGACTAAACCAGATCTAAACCAGGCAAAAAACAGGACTAAACCAGGTCTAAACCAGGCAAAAAACAGGACTAAACCAGGTCTAAACCAGGCAAAAAACAGGACTAAACCAAGTCTAAATCAGGAGTAAACGAGAGCTAAACAAGGACTAAACCAGGTCTAAATCAGGAGTAAACCAGAGCTAAACAAGGACTAAACCAGGTCTAAATCAGGAGTAAACCAGAGCTAAACAAGGACTAAACCAGGTCTAAACAAGAACCAAACCAGAACCAAACCTGGACTACACAAGGAAAAAAACAAGGACTAAACCAGGTCTAAACAAGGACCAAACCAGGACTAAACCTGGATTAAACAAAGACTAAACCAGGGCTAAACAAGGACCAAGCCAGAACCAAACCTGGACTACACAAGGACTAAACAAGGACTAAACCAGGTCTAAACAAGGACCAAACCTGGACTACACAAGGTCTAAACAAGGACCAAACCAGGGCTAAACCTGGATTAAACAAAGACCAAACCAGGGCTAAACAAGGACCAAACCGGAAGACCAAACCAGGTCTAAACAAAGACCAAACCAGGGCTAAACAAGGACCAAATCGGAAGACCAAACCAGGTCTAAACAAAGACCAAACCAGGGCTAAATTTTGATTAAACAAAGGCTAAACAAGGACTAAACCAGGTCTAAACTAGGACCAAACCTGGACTAAACCAGGATTAAATGATGGACCTCAGTATTTCTAAAATCCTGTTTACTGCCCTAAGGCTTCTGGATGTTTTCCATTTTTACCTGCTTTCTGACCTAGACCATTACTTTTAATTGTTACCGTTTATCTCTTTCACAGCAAATAGGCAGCGTTCATGGCTCCTCTCTTTAAAGCTGTTTTATTTTCAGTTTAGACAGACAAAGAGAATTAATCTGTGTCTGAATCTGTCTCTTCAGCGGACCGAGCATCTGAGTGGAGGCAGGTGTGGCTGCTGGGGACTTCGGGGCAGCACAGATTGTATCGGTGCAACCACTGAGTCCTCATCCTTCCTCTCGACACGATGACTCCAGATTATCTTCCAGTCCGTGCAGAAATAATAGCTGTTAAATCACCAGAAAACCGCGCGCCTCTGAGCGGGCGACTCCGGGGTTGTTTGTCATTCGGCTGCACCCCGGCTCTAACAGATGTGGCTTGTGATGAAAAGATGGTGTTTACTTTTCACGCATACGGATAATGCTCCTGTGAAGAACTATTTGAAATAATTGCACAATAAATTACAGCCATTATCTTCGCAGCATTTACAAATACCACTGTTTTCCATTTTCTGTTTAAAACCACGTTAGCGAAAATGGGGCTAATTTGTGCAACAATACAGCCATAAACAAGGTAAGTGGTAAACATTTGTCTGAGCTGTAATATTTTATGTAAACCTGCAGAATAAAGTGGCTGTTATTCACAATGATTTACAATGGTACATTACAGTAAGTGCAGCGGAATATTTTGCTCAATTGTTACAAGAAAGAAAAAAATTGCAGCACACAAAGCAAAATATTTCTTTCCCCAGGTGGCGGTCAATAAAAAAACACAAAACTATTTTGATTAGATTTTTTTATGTACAGATTAAAGTGTGCGCCTAATACACAATCCCACTTAACACATTCATACAGGCAAGGTGGGGGTGTCTTGCTCAAGGACACAACAACAGTGTGCAATGCCAGTAGCGAGGATTGAACCACCAACCTTTGGGTTAATCGACTGAGCTACCGCTGCCCCATTAACACGGACAACGACTGATCTTTTGTTACTTTTTTATCAATTTTTAGCAGCCAGAAATATACACATACTTTTATATTTATATTGTCATGTAAATATATTACAACAGGTGTCTTTAATCTATAAACTGAGTCCTCTGTTATGCTAAATTACAGTGGCCCTGAGGTGCAACATCAAAATTGTTTTTGTTGTCTAGAAAAATAAAATCAGGGGAAGATTTTTAAATGTGTTGCCTCAAAAATGAAATTTAAGAGTCCATTAAAAAAGCCAAATGTTAACATTTTTAAAAAGCTTGTTTAAAAAAACTAATTCATAAAAATAAAAAAATGTGCTCCTCAAAATAAAAAAGGATGTCACAGAATAAAAAAAAAAAACTCTTATTTTAAAAAAGACATTCCACTATTTAAATCAAGTTTATTTAAAAATACAAACAAAAAGAAACCCCTGCCACAATTTTTAAAAGCGTTCATCTAAAATTGGCTAACTTTATTTATTTAGGGCAGCAGTAGCTCAGTTGGAAGAAACGCTCGTTGTGTCCTTGGGCAAGACACTTCACCCACCTTGCCTGTGTGAATGTGTCACTGTGACTGTGTTTGGTGGTGGTTGGAGGGACCGTAGGCGCAAAAAGGCAGCCACACTTCTGTCAGTCTGCCCCAGGGCAGCTGTGGCTACAGAAGCAGCTCACCACCACTGAGTGTGGCTGAGGAGTCAATAAATATTGGACCAAAAAGTGACTTTAAATGCCTAGAAAAGCACTTTTTTTTTTTGTACAGATTTTTTTAAATTTTGTTAAAATAGTTTTTTGTTTTTTTGTTTTTTTTTTATTATTATTTTTGTTTTGTTATGTTTGTTTTTTTTTTCAGACAGGTTTATTTATTTTATTTTATTTATTTATTTTTGATTAATGAGTTTTTTTAAACAAGCTTTTTAAAAATTGACACGACTATTTTAACAGACTCCTTTTTTAAAACATATTTAAAAATCTGCTTTTTGCCTTTTTTTTATTACTTTTTTTTATTTATTTATTTATTTATTTTTTGATGATGCTCCTTTTTAAACACAGACATGTATTTTAATTTTCCGTGTATTCTCCGAGGCACCCAGCTCATTTATCCCTCTGTTAGCATCACATTGCTAATAGCCATGCTAATTAACCATTCATCCATGCTCGGTCTGTCCCCCATTGTTGTTTTAGTCGTCCAGTTAGGTCAAAATCTGTGCTCCCATCTCTGCCCTGGACGTCAGTGAACTTTGCCGTTTGTTTGAGTGACACTTGAGACATGTTTTGTGATAATTATCTTCTCATTTATAGCAGAGGCGAGTTTTCCCTGCAGCAGTAACCTTACAAAGTATCAAGGCTAAAGGAATTAACGTGCTAATGACAAAATATCCCTCCAATGTATACATCACAGCAAGTTTTAGATCTATGATGATAATATGATTACCTTCGCTCGATCCATGTTTGTGTTGACGCCTCGCTCTGTCAGGGTGTAATGAAGTGTCAGTCGCTCCAGCCGAGAGAGTAATTACACTTCTTTAATTAGACTGTGTTTACGCTCAGCAGCTCAGCGTTACTGCTCTGCTCTGGTTCAGGCGTGGGCTGAGGAGAGCAGAGAACTGGACTGACTGAGGTTTGTCGTCTATCAAAAGACATAAGTGCATCTGTAGGTTCAGCAGGTCAGAGAGATGGATGTGGGAAGCAATGGAAATACAAAATGAAAATAGTTTAGGCAGTGGTTAGTAACTGTACACTGTATAAAGAAAAGAAAAGAAAAGAAATGTTGCGAAAACTCAAGGCAGGATCCCTTAACATTTGCTCTCATCTGATATTTTAGTTCACCTAATGTAATGTTCATGTCTAAACTTTCAATTTTAAGTTTTACTCACTATATTTTTTTTAAAACTCATCTTACAGCCAACTTGCTATCCATTGTTAAAAAAAAGTAAAAATTGTAAAATTGTTTTGTGGAATTTAGTATACTACGTTTTTATTATTATCAATAGTAATACTTTTTCTAAACAATGGATAGTAAGCTAGCTGGTAAAGTTTGACAGTAAGATAAAAATAATGATAGAGAGTAAAACTTTTTTAGACATATGAATGTTAAATTGAACAAAAAAAATATTATTTGTTGAAAATATGAGATTTTGAGTTGGCCCCAAAACTCAAAAATCTTGAGGGATCTTGTTGCTTTGAGTTTTTGAGTTTGAGTTTAGCAAAAAAAATGTTTACAGTGTAGTTTAAATTTAAGACCATAAAGCAGTGGTTCCCAAAGTGGAGTCTTGTCTAAGTACATAAAAATTATCCTAATTAATGTAAAGTCACTTGTTTGTGTAAGACTCTGGTGAGTCGTAAGCCTTTGGTTGATTTTGGTTGATTATTGGTTTACTGAGCATAGACGAACCATTTCTTTGGTCGACTACAGCCTCCTGCTGTGTTGACAACAGTGAGAGCTTTGTAGAACACATTTATGTCTACAGTGGTAGGACACAGATACCAGTGCATGATCTTAAACAAAAGGTTTAAGAAGAAGTCATCCAGACTAGGTTTTTAAATTGAAGATGCTTCACCTTTCATCCAAGAGGCTTTCACGGTAGACAAGTTAAACTGGCAAGAGAGCTGAGGTTGTTTTTGTTTTGTTTTTTTATGCTCCTAGGAAGGAGGTCTATTGGCCTAAAGTGGATGAAAGCCTTAGCCTAGTTTTGGGTCATTATTTATATATATATATATATATATATATTTTATTATTATTATTTTGTCAGGAAGTCTCATTGAGATTGAAATCTCATTTACAAGAGAGTCCTGAGTACAAAGCAGATAAAATACATTTATACCGTATTTTCCAGACTATAAGTCGCACTTTTTTTCATAGTCTGGCTAGGGGTGCGACGTATACTCAGGTGTGACTTATATATTAAAATATTTCAGGTGTTGGTTAGAGGGCGCTCTAGGCTTGTGTACCAGCATCTGCTGCACCTGTACCACTGACAATTTAAAATGTAAACATTACCACTAACAACTTAGGCTATAAAGACAACTGAGAAAGAGTGGAATAATTGGAAATGGAACTGATGCTGAGTCTGACGACAGCCACGCAGAGGAGGAAGCGGCGCTTCGTCTACCTCCGGAGTTGGCGGAGTTGTTCAGAAGCGACACCGAGGATGAAGAATTTAAAGATTTAGTGATTAGGAGTGAGATGGTGAGTTTGGTGAACTTGTTATATTATGTTCTTTATGCTATAGTTATGTGAATAACTGTTAATATATTACGTTAACATACGAGACAGTATTCAGTTCGTTGTTTATGCTTCATGTAGCTGAATAACCATCAATGTGTTACGTTAGCAAACCACACACCTATTCAGCTGTTGTTCTCTATTCTATTATTACTATAAGAGCAGACAACAGAAAGGCACTGTTGTCTGCTCTTAGTGTCGGATTTTGTAAAATCAATTTCTCCCAAAAAATGCGACTTATAGTCCAGTGCGACTTATATACGTTTTTTCTTCTTCATTATGCATTTTTTGGCGAGTGCGACTTATTCTCCAGAGGAATTTATAGTCCGGAAAATACTGTACTTAAAAAACATATACTCCATACGAGCCAAAACACAATAGACAACATTTAGACATAACAGTCAGATAAAATAGAAGTCACAAGCGTTTTAAACTTTTCTGATGGGATGACACGATTTTAATTTGACTGCTTTGTGAGATTATTCCCTAAATGAGGGGCATAAAACCGAAATGAATACAGAAACAGAGTCTTCCCCAGCGCTGTGTGTGTGCAGAGCTGGGGAAGACTCTGTCTCCTAAAATTCATACAGACAGTGATGTTATTGCCAGACGTTCTCGCCTTTGACCATAGTTTATTTCTATGTCTAATTGCTGCAACAAGTTCAGAAGAGATCCAAGGATTACAGTTTTAAAAGGGGCGTGGATATCAGCAATTTGATTGAAAATAGCGGAGAAATAATTTAGAGCCAAGTCAGGATCATGTATGGAAAAAACTGATTCAATGTTGGAGTTTTTTATATGTCCTCTGCTGGAGTGAGTGGGGTAGTCGTTAACCTTCCTGAGGACCCTTTAGCATTACCTGCTCCTTCTGATGTTAATGATCTGAGTGTGGGTTTTAGGAGACTGTTGGAAGGTTGTATCTGAGAACACCATTCATGTTTAAAGAAGGTTTTTGTTTTGCTTCCTCTACTCCTCGCTCAAACCATCTTTTCTCTAAGATTTGGACCTCGCTGTCCTGAAAGCAGTGGTTTGTGTCCTTCAGGTGGAGGTGCACCGCAGACTCTGGTCCTCTGGGGTAGGCCCTGCGGTGTTGGTATAACCTCAGTTCTCAATGCAGTGAATGAAGAACATAACATTGCTCTGTTTGTCACTGGGAGTTATGTCTTTGGGATGAGCCAGTTTTTGTCGGAGGTTTGAAATGGACCGGGATGTTGTGTTGGCTAAAGAACCTTTTGAGCTTCTCAGATTTGCTTTTTTGCCTCTTGTTCTTTTCTGTCCTGTTTTCTCGCTCCTTGGGATTTGGCGAAGGTCCAGTTGGGATATCCACAGGTTCTGAGGGCTTGGCGGACATGTTGTTCTTCTTCTTTCCTCCTTCCCTCAGAGCTTGCGAGCACCTCTTGTGCTCTGTGCTGCAGTGTCCTGATCACACTGAGTTTAGGTTATAGTGGGTGGTCAGAATCAAATATCAGATAATTGTTACTTTGCCAGGTTTGGACCAATGGTTGGTTTGGGTTTTACAACAAAACAACCATTTTTACCAACATGTGATACCCCATTTTGGGTGTCAACACTCACAAAAGGCAGCTTTTTATTAAACATTTTCTCAAACTGGACTAAATTGCTAGTCTTTTATAAGAATATATCGCAGCACTGTTTCTGTTTTTCTTTATTTTACACTCTAAGACACCACACTGTTTCATTATTCCAAGTCCAACAGTAGTAAGGCCTTGCACTTTATGATGCAACTTAAAAACAGCAGTAAAAACATCCATACACCAGTCAAATATTGAGTGCTGTGGCGCCAACCCAAAGCTATTTGAAACTACTGCCTTATACCACTTCAATCGGCAGCCACCCAGAAAGAAGAGCTGCCGTCTACTGCAAACTTCGTAGGTGGCACCAGCACATATTTAGTTCAATACATCCGCTCTGAGACACTTAAAAACACTGCTCTATCTACACAGCACATCCTAGACCAGGAAAAGACTGAATCAGACAGCTGGAGATGTACAGAAAACAGTCTAGCATGAGCTGAATCAAGATTTTCCCACTCTTTGATTGCATTTTAACATGTAAGGTATCTTGGTTTGACAGATTTCAGGTGCACTTTTTGCCTAATCTCAATCGTCTCCTGTTGGATGGCTGCGTATCGTTTCCTTCGACTGTAGTTATAGGCAGACATTTTGTTCATTTGAAGGTACAAAGTGTGAAATCGCGAGTGGGCTTTTATGCGGCCGACAACTATTCGATTACGGGGCATTTAAGGATTCATACATCACAGCATCACCGCGCCTAGACTTATTTTGAGCAGTGTGAAGCCTAATTAAAACTGCCCACACAATCCACCTACAGACAACACACATAGTACAACTTCAATATAACATGTTTTTCAAGAAGATTTGCCTTCTTCTAAAAGCAAAATATTAAATTTTCAGTGATATGTGCAATAATTTTGCTGTGAAACTAAATTTATTGTAACATTATGTTCTGTCTAAGATCATTTATGCCCATGTAGCTTGGATTTAGACTTTTTTTCATTTTTACCCAGAGAACACTAGTTACAATGACAAATAATTTCTCAGGTTATTATTAATATAAATTGGAATATAAATGTATATTAATCTGAATCATTTGGACTATTTAAAGGGGCTATATTATGCAAAATCGACTTTTCTGAGCTTTCTACCTTGTTATAATATTGTTCCCTCATTAAAAAAACATAACTGGAGTTTTGTTTCATTCACTCCTGTTTGAGTAATCCTCTCGTTTCAGGCACGGCCATTCTGAGGTCTCAGAACGCTCTGTTCCACTCCAGGACCAATCAACTAGAGCTGACAGCCTCTGGTCGCTTTGTCGATTAATCAGTCAGTGAGATCTTGGTTGACAAAATTTTTATTGGATCCACTCTTTGGATCAATAAAGCTGGTCTAATTTATTAATTTATAACTTTTATTTCATCATTTTATCTAAGATAGCGTAGATAACAGTATATTTTATCATGTTTTATCACTTGTTTCATCCAGTCTGCTGCCATTCATTTATCCCCAAAAAGCTCTGTTTCCACTGATTCCTCAAAGCTATTTTTCATTTTGTAGTAAAATCTCATCATATAAACTGTTTAAGGAAATAAACAGCCCTTTTTTCTATGTTTACGTTTTGCCTCTTCACCTGTTTTTTTTTTTTTTTTTTTCTGGCAGTATTGAAGTCGCTTTCTTTTAGTCACAATGTTTTTAAAGGTTGTAAAATATGCAATGCTGTTCTAGAGTTGACCAAGATTGGTTAAAACTATAATGAAAAGTGTAACATAGCCACTAGTGATGGGAATTTTGGCTCATTTGGCTCGGCTCAGCAAAAAAAAGACGGCTCGTTTGGCTCCCAAATGGCTCTTCATTTTACCAACTATACCTTTTATATTTCAACCAAATTTAGGCTGGATCCCATTTCTACCCCTTAGCCCTTTGCCTTAGCCCTAGCCCTTCATTTTGCGCGTTCACAAGAGACGAAGGGCTATCCCAATTCTCTTTTGCAGTAAGGGCAAGGGCTGTACACCCCTCCAAATGGAGCGTTTCCAGATTCACACTTAAAACCAAGGGGTAGGAGGAGTTTACCATGATACGTCGTGTTTATGGGTAACATGGCAGCAGTATATTCTGCATTTATGACCATTTTAAGAGTTACGGAGTTCTTTTGTATTTCGTTCACCTTGTGCTTGTGCTTTAAAATAATGTAGGCTACATAAAATTTGCTCACCTAATGGCAGTGCCTTACGCCATGTATCTGTTATTTTGTTGCTATTTCTTTTGTATTTATGTTGTAACTAAATAGTCTCACCATTTTGCGCTGACAGAAAGGACCCTAAACTTTATGCCAGTGTTTATTTTATGTCGATAGCTCCAGTAATCACGGAGATATCCGCCGTTAAAGTTTGTGGAAAACATCGCTTTGAAATACAGGCTTTAGACGAGGATTTAGCGCTTTATCGGTGGGACCCGCGGTGTTTTTAAATAATGTAACTGATGTTTCAGTCAAAAAACAAACACAAAAAGCTATATATATGTCCCATAACCTCATTTTAATGCCACTAATTTGATGCAGAGAGAAGTAGCAGCGCACATGAGTCACGTGACGCACATGCGGCTGTATTTACAAAGACAGGTGAACTTTACCTGAGCACAGTGAGCTCCTCCTGCCCCACGCGGTGTATGGTGAAGATTATTCCCATGACAGTTTTAATTTTCAGCAGTTTGTTGCTTTCTCTGGTGTTACAGTTGTGTTTGAGCTGAAGCTCGTTCACCTTCAGTTCTCCTGTTGTTCACATGCGCCCTCTTCAGGCTAATGTTGGCTTGTTTTAAAAAATGTAAAGTATAAACTGAGCAAATGGTTTGTACAATGATGTATAGCCTAATACAGCGGCGTAGGGGTGTCCCATTTCTTAGGGGTGTATTGTCAGCCCTACCTCTTACCCCTCTGTTTTAAGGTCTAAGGGGAAGGCGAAGGGCGAGGACTAGGGGAAGGGGTAGGGGTAAAAATGAGAAATGGGATTGGGCCTTAGTGCAGTTTTGCCTAATGACTTGTATTGTGTCCTCGTATATAACTCACATAAATGGATTGTGAAAGTTCTGATGCTTTGAAACTACCCAGTGTAATGCGTTCAAAACCACTAATACACATAGCATATAAAACACTTATAATTAAGCAAATAATAAAAAAAAGGTTAGATGTTGACTTTTTTTTATTTATACACAGACACACCTCTAACAAAAAGTAGGGCATTATATTCCATTAAAAAATAAAAACAGCAACAGCTGACCATAAAACTAAAAAAAAAACTTCATAAATATATCTATACTCTAATAAAAATAAATAACAAAAATATATTGCAGTGTGCACCGCGCAAAACAGCAGCATTAAACAGATTCAGGTGTCAACTTTCTAACTCTAACTTTTAACTTGAGATTGGCATTGAGGAAAACCAAGTGCCTCAGCTCAGAGGCTGATTCTGTTGATTCTCTCTGTTATTATCTGCACTGTTTTTGACAAGATCCTTTCAGAAAAAACAGTTCTCACTGTTCACTTTCAAGAGCTGGCTCTTTGTACCGACTCGTTCGTGACCAATCCATCTCTAATAACCACTTTAGACAGATCTAAGTATAATCGATAATTCAACTTGCCCAAGTATCTTTCTCTCTTTACATCCTGTATACTCCTGCTAATCTACTGAGTCCGCCCACCCCCTTCCACCTCCCCGTCCCAGTACGTGACGTGTTAATCCTGGCGGGACAGCTGGCTGGAAATCAGTATTGAAAGGAATTAACAAATGACATTTTAACAAGGATGTCTGGGGTGATATAATAGGGCCTAATGAAAGTAACGCTTGAAACGCTGACAACGTGGCATCCGCCCAGCTGCGCCCACCGTCTCCGGGAATAAGCAAATACTGAGAGGCGAAAATAAAGAAGCAGAGCTGACGGTATACACCCGCTAATGTGACAGTGAGTAATAATGCACAGATCAAGGTTAGGCAATTAATTAGAAGCTATTCAAGCTGCACAACAATATGTCAAAAGTGGATTAGAGTTTATTCAGTGCGTCTCATGGTGGCGGCTATATACACTGGCAGCATAATGTTTAAATGTCTCCTATTTAGCTGCGCTATAGAGCAGGGATTTAGTTCCCATGGTTCTTGAACACAGCTAAGTCCTCAGTTTGTTTTAAATGGTCACATGGTCGTTTTGTGTCAAGACAGTAGCTGAGTAGGTAGACTAACTGGAAGGTTGGCAGGTCAATTCCCATTACCAGCAATGGATACTGCCATTGTGACCTTGGGCAGGACACTTCACCCACCTTGCCCCCACTGTCTGTGACTCTGAATGTGTTACTGCAGCCTTTCCTAAAGTCAAGAGCATCATGGCCCCTTTAAAAACCAGATAATCCCACGCAAACAATAAAACTTTACTAAATTCAAATTCTATTTTTAAAACACTGACAAAGTGCTATACTACTTATTTGTAATTCATTTCAAACTCAATTTATTTTTATGTACTTAAAATAATAAATAAAAAAATGAATTAATGAAAAATTGGTCAGTGATAGAGTATTATTTTAAAGAAGCCCTATTATGCAAAATCGACTTTTCTGAGCTTTCTGCCATGTTTTAATGTTGTTCCTGCATCAAAAACATACCTGGAGTTCTGTTTTTGTTTCATTCACGCATGTTTGAGTAATCCTATATTTATTTACGCTGACTTCCTGAAAGGACAGAAACGTCTTGTTTCACTGATGTCTGCCATTTCCACCTGACCACACCTCTCCCACCTGACCACGCCCCCCTTACGGCCCAGTCCCGTTCAGCTCACACATCCCCCGCAGCAACCAAACAAACCCACTGCGGACTGCAGCGTTGCAGCAGCACATGTTGTGAGAAGCTTAAGGGCCGTGACAGCAGTGGGACAGCGAGGAGGGAGGGCTCTTAAAGGGACAGGGACCTAATCTGAGCATTTCTCACAGAGTCAAATGATGAGTTTCTTCAAAGTTTCAATAATTATTGCATTTTCTGACCGTAAGATGCTGATCTAGAGGTGTCCTAAATTAATTTAAAAGACAGAAAAAAGAGCATAATATGAGCCCTTTAAAAGGGTGACAGAGGGTGGGGTGCACCATGGACAGTGGCCAGCTTGTCTCAGGGCTGACACAGAGACACATGCAGACACACAACCATTCACTCTCACATTCATTCTACTAGGGGCAGTTTAAAGAGGATATATTATGCTTCATATTCATAATTTCATCTTGGTCACCTTTAGAACATGTTTTACAGCCTTTAAAAACTAAAAACAGAACATTTTGAATAATTACACTACTTGTGGTATGTTTTTGATGATGGAACAACATTATAACATGGTAGAAAGCTCAGAAAAGTCAATTTTGCATATTAAAGCCCTTTTAAAGTTGCCAATTTTCCTAAGACATGATGGGAGGAAGAGAGAGTACCCGAAGAGCCTTTAATTTCAAGGCATACTAATGGCTTGTCATCCTATTTAAGTATTTCACTAGTCTATTTAACAACTGTGAATTTCTAGAAAGCTGTTCTAGATTTTAATGTAGAAAATACAGTATTCAGAAAACCCTAACAGTGGCTTTGGGACTTTTTTGCAGACCTTAATCTGAACAACAAAGTACTCATTCACTGAAGCACAGAGAAAAATTGAAAATGCACAATAGAAGATCTTTAAGTATCAATGAAAAGGGCTTACACTGCATATGTTTTGAACCATAAGAGATTATAGAAAAAAAATGGTATTTGGACTTGGGGGGGCCCCGCTCTGAGAGGAATGAGCCATGACAAAAGAGTCGACAGCTGAGGAAATGAAGGGAGGGAGTGCTGAGTGTGTCCCTTAATGGATTTTGGTCAAAGAATTGCATTGTGGGATTGCTCAAGTATAGCACTTAGGCCTCCCTGAAGAGTTTCCCCGGAGCAGAGGCTGAAGCTGGAGGCTCAGAGGCTGTGCGCACAAAGTGGAAAATTCATCCTGCAACTGGTGCATGACGTAATGCAGGTCTGGAAATACAATGATTACTGTCAGATACACGAGGAGATGGGGGAAATCTGATCCAGTTTTAAACCTAACAATGTGGCGCAGAAAGGTGGAAAGTGTCATTTCAAATTGAGCCACCTCTATACTATTTAATATTTTTGTCCCTGGTTTCCGAACAGATCACCCCTCGACATCAGCTCAGCTACATTTCCTGCTTTTAAAAGTAATACTGACCTATTCACAAAATGCCATGCCTTCTTTAAATGCCTTTGTGAACTTTGCATTAGGCTGATCCCACTTCATTTATAATTACTGTGAATGTGCTGCTACCCTCATGTCACTTTTGCCTTATAATTTGCCTTAATTCTTCTTTCTATTGATGTTTTTTTGCACTGGTTTGTGGTGTAAGCCCTGACTTTCCACTTAACGGGAATATATTATGCTTTTTGTATCTTTTTAAACCAATCTTGCCCGCCTTGCACATTTTACAGTCGTTAAAAACGCGATGTGACTAAAAGAAAGTGTTTCCAATAATCACTTTACTGGTGTTATACAGAAACAGGTAAAGAGACCAGCAGAGGGCAGCAGAGTGCAGCTTTATTACGCTCTTTTGAACAAAAACTGAGAAAAAAAACTTTATAAGATGCTATTTTACTACAAGATGAAATAAAAAATGTCTGTGGGGAGCTTTACACAGTTTTTTGGATAAATGAATGAGAGCAGACCAGATGTAGAGGGCTTTTTGATTGGTCAGTGCTTCCTGGAAGTAGGAGTGGATATGGAGAGGGGCGGGGGCAAGCAGGAACGAGCCGTTTGGAGCTCACAGAAAGGAAATGCCAGAGAATACAGGATTACTAAAACATGTAAATGAAACAAAACGCAACTCCAGATATTTTTATTGATGAGGGAACAACATTATAACATGGTAGAAAGCTCAAAAAGGTCAATTTTACATAACATATGCCCTTAATAACTTTTACTGTTTATTTCAAGCGTAGACCAACAGATGTGAGCTTGATAATAAAGCCATTATGATGGATAATTTTTATAAATGATAGCAATTACAATAAGCAAGGGTGGTGTTTGTTAGTGTTAGTTCTTCTTGCCTCACAGCAAGAAGGTCCCAGGTTTGAATCCCAGACCTTTCTGTGTGGAGTTTGCATGTTCTCCCCGTGTCTGCGCTGGTGTCCTCCGGGTGCTCCAGTTTCTTCCATCAACCTAAAACATGAACAGCAGGTTATTCCTCCAGCTAAGTACTCCTGACCAGGCTCAAGATCTGGAGAAGGGGCCTCAGGTGCTGCACTGTGGTCGCCCACTGCTCCTCACAGGTTGCCCCAGCGGTGCAGTTGTAGCGCAGTGCAGTTTTACTGGGTCTCGGTCTCAAATCCAGTTCTACTCGGCCTTGTCTTAGTCTCAGATGTGGTGGTCGCAGAGATTTCTTAAAACCAAACATTATAAGAAAACACTGTACTTTTGAACATGTATAATTTTGTTTTTAGCACAAGACGAACCAGGAAAATGTCTGTTGGCATTAGATCATTAAAATCAATATTGTATTTGACCTCGACCCAGTCTTGGTCCTTAAAAGTCTTGGTCTTGAACCCCAGAGGTCTCTGACTTGTCTTGAGCTCGTTTAGTTCGTTCTTGACTACAAAACTACCCAGCGACATTGAAGGATTGATCAAACGCAGGGGACAATAAAGTCTACCTAAACTTAACATCCTGTGATTTGCTTAATTTTGGGTAAGTTGGTTGGTTTGCCTTAAAAATTTCCATCCAAATTATTACCTTAACTTAAATCAAACCAATTTTTAGTCTGTTTTTATAACAAAAAAAAGCATACTTGAACTTTGACGCAGTGCAGAAGGCGGCACATGCAGTCAGTAAGAAAACTCAAGTAGCCATTTTGATTAAACAATTTAGACACGTTTAGTTTATTTTAGTGAGTAGGAGTCGAGAACATTGATGTTAAGAGCTAAGCATTTCTGATTAGCCGTATTTGTTCACACTTATCTCCTTAAAGTGAAGTGGCAAATACCCTGTGATGTTTCTACGCTTCTTTTTTATCTTTGAGTAGTTTAAAAGTCCTTCACATGAGAAATATCTGTAGATAATTGAGGATGCCTGTCTCTAGGGGCAAGTTTGGCAGCGGCAGGCGGCAAAAAAAAAAAAAAAAAAGTGTTTAGAAAGTAAGTGGTAGCTAAGTATCTCTGAATTTGTCAGAAGCTTTGCAACAACAGCACTACAGGCTGCCAAAATGAGAGGCGAAAAAAATCTCCTGCTCCATCACATCAATAGAGTTTGAGTGGTTGCTCGATGGTTGTACAGAAGCCAAGAAAACTATGGTGCGTTTTCCTGTCAAACATGACTTCTTACATGTTTTTGAGTCTGAGTTTAAGAAAGTGTAATCTTCAAAGTCAGTCCTGGATCCTCCTCTTTTAACACACCACAAAATAAAAGCTAAAAAAAAACTGCATCGCCGGCTGCAACCTTTGTATAAAAGTAGATTTAGTTTGAGTGGACTAATTACTCTTGATGTTTTTGGCCCTTGTTTGAAAGCTTGGTGTTTGTTCAAAGCATCGGCGTAACAAGGGCAGAAAGTTTTATCAAAATGATGTCGCTTTCAATTTGTGAATGCAAGCGGTTTCAGTAATAACTTTAGACATGCCTGAGCCCAAACAGATGTCTGTGAGCAAATAAGATAAGGGACACTTTGTTCATTGCAGCGGGAAAATTGCAATGTCACACCTGTAAGGAGCATAATGAAGAAGGGCCAAAGAACAGGTAAAGGAATGATCACTATATTACTAAAGGTGGAAGAAGTACTTACAATATGTACTGGTATTTTACACTACTTTTTTGACCAAGAACGTTCCATAATTTTTCCCAAATTTTTGACAATTTTCATGACTTTAACGTTTAAATAGTATTGAAAAAGTCCAATATGGTGCATTAGAAACATACTTTAGCTGCAGTTTCATTTGGAAATTAGTCAGTTGAAGAAAAAAACAAACATTGGGTGTCAAGTGTTCTAAGGTCTGCACGGATCCCACACTTGAAAGGGATTTCTTACACCTGAAGATTTTAGTTTTGCAGGACTTCACTCGTAATAATTCCACTTGAAATGTCTTTTCCCATTTTATTTAGCAATAAAAGTATCAGCATTACAAAGGAAGAAGGTGAAAAAGCTAAGGAAACAAACACAAACACACAGTGTAAGCATTTCTACAAGCACCCATCAAATAAATAGCAGTGCACATAATTAAACACCAAATTCACACATTTCAGGAAACAGGTGGAGGTAAGTATATATTTAGCCTAAGTACTTTATCATTTACCAAACCCATGTATTTATTTTTAGCACATTTTATCATAAATTTATAAGTACATTTTAAGATTTTAAAGAGCTATAAAATTACCATTTCAACCATTCTCAATGTTTTATCAAGTTCAATATATAAATTAGTTTTATTAGTTACCTATAACCATAGTTTTGGATTTTAACAACTTGGCACATTTTACAACATTCAAATGAACAAATTAGCCAAACTAAGCCTTAAATATAACTAATGACCTGATTTATTAACCAAAATACCACTAAAGTAACACAAAACCAAACTAAATAAATTAGCTTTTTCTTCTTCTTCCCCCAGAAATATATTATTCCACAAATGTTACTGACTTATACACCGGTGATTAAAAGATAATTATGCTATATTAGATATAAACTAATCATCTATGCTGTTTTAAAGCATTACCAAAACCAGCAAAAAAAATAATTTAGTTCAAATACTCAGACAAAAAATATTTATAGGTTACTTTTTCAGAACATTTACTGTATTCTCACTGGCACAGGTTTAACCAGGAGTGGCCCAATTTTACTCAGACTTTTCCAAAAATCTGCACCAAAATATAAAATTCCCAAACTTTTCTAGGGCCGGGAAATTACATTTTAAAATTCCATTCCAGGTTTTCCAAGACTGTACGGACCCTGTTAATATTACTCAAGCAAATGTACAAAATTGTAACAAATGAAGACAAAAAACAAAAAAAAGTCTCCTCTATCCGTGGTTCAAATCAACAAACCTCTGTGAGCCACTTCAAAGTTGCTTAGCGTTGTTCAGAATTTACTTGAAAGTATTGAATTTTCTTCAAACATTTTTATCAACCCTTCAACACTAACTTACGGGTGAACTCTTGATTCCTGAGTTTGATTGTGTTGCAGTACGTCTGAGTTTCTACAGATATGTGTTCAGATGGATTTTACCCAGCGTTAGTGATAACGGGTTATCTGTGTCCTTACCATTGCTGGTATATGTTTCCTTACCTTTTCTAACATTTGTGTCTTATCACTGTTAGTACTTGTGTCCTGCAATCTATGCAGCTATCTATTATTTAAAATTGACTTGCCTGAAATGCCTTACTATTTTTTGTTATTTATATTTCTGGAAATGTAAATATGTTTTGTTATTATTCTTGTACGAGCAGGAAGCTAAAAGTAAGTTGTTTTGATTTGTTCTATGTAATATAGGGGTGGGATTAAATAAGTTTTCTTCCTCCCACTCCTTTTCGACCCTTAAAAGAAACAGTTTTCAATGTATTTATTATTCTGTATGTACTGTATATTTGCCTTCAGTTGCTCGAAACAAATAAAGACTAACTAAAGGGTAAAACATCCCATTCTTGGTAGCGGTGTTTCTGTACTCAATCAAGACTAACAACTTCCAGGTCCATCAGACAAGGCTCACATGCTCCAGCTCCATTACTGTCATTATTTTAACATAACACAAATTTCAAGTATTTGTGTAAGGTCCTCCTATGATGCATTCTTTTGTTTTATGTAAACATATTATAGTTAAAATAAAAAACAGGTCTTCACTTTGCCCTGTGTGTAATATTTAATGTTAAGTATTTTTCCAGCAGCACAGTATCAGGCAAAATATACCCAACCTTAGTGATAGTGTAACAAAAAATAACAATAGTGTTCTAGGGTTAAGCTACTTTATTACTAACATAATCGTAACATTTCAAAGACTTTTTACAAGTGATATAAACCAAAAGGTACATACAGTATTGGCTTCGGATACAGGCTTCCCTCTGTAGTGCACTCTGTAGTGGTCACGCCATTTTGTAGTGGTGTACGAATGTCTAGTGGATAAAAAATAATGCACTCAAAATTTCCTACAATGCATTTGAAAAGTAGTGGACGTCAATGGTCACTAAACGGTCAGTATAGACCAGAATGCTTTGCGAATTTCTTTGGAGAACAGCGGGACCCCGACAGAACTTTAAACTGTACACAACACATCTGAATGAAACCAGTTAGAAACGTCTTTTTTACTTTTGTCACATCGTAATCAGAAATAAAAAAGTTCTTAAATAAACCGTTGCAGTGTAAATTGCTAACGTTAGCTTAGCCAGCGTTCAGCCTCCCCACCTAAGGCACAGAGCTGCAATAATCCACTCTGTTTTTACTCATTATAGTGATAATTCATGTTAAATATCACACATGACTATTATTTATCTATAAATACTAAAACATCAAATGAGTCTGGTCAGGCTTTATCACAGAAGAACATTATCAGCGGAGTTTCGGTGAACTTGTCACATCATCACCCGTGAGAAAAATAGTGTGCAAGTGTCCGAATCATTCACAAAATGAGTGCACTATAGTCAGCTATATAGTGCTGGACTATATAGTGATTGAGGGGTTAGGGGCTAGGGAGGACGTTCGGACACAGCCCATGTCTTTATGGACCGTGCTTTGTTGGAACAGGAAGTGGCCATCTCCAAACTGTTCCCACAAAGTTAAGAGCATGGAATTGTCCAAAATCTCTTGGTGCTGAAGCATTAAGAGCTCCTTTCACTGGAGCTCCTGAAAACAACCCCACAGCATAATCCACAAACATAAACAGTTTCATTCTTGACAGAATAAAATCTAGAAAACATCTTTGTATAGATTAATATAAAGCAAGAACCCCTTTCAAGTAGGCACCAAGTCTGTACATGATTTTCTTCTTTTCAGCTTGAAGCAGTAATACAAACTTATATCTGGATGATATACTTTTGTCTTAATTTCACCACCTCACTGTTTATACAATCAAAAAGAACATGAAATTCATCTCCCACACAGTTTTTGTCACATAAATTACAAATTCTTAAACTTCGTTCCAAACCCTTGTATCTGCCAGTAACCTTAGGAATCCTGCTATCATTAGTCCTGAAGTTACAAATGGCCTGTCTGTATTTAAGATTTTCAGAAAATAAGTATTTTTCAAAATTTATACTCCTTTTTAATTTCAGCATAAACATCACAGGATGTCTCCCCCACTTTTGTATACACTGTAAAAAATATCTGTAGATTTCATGGTAAAAATCTGTAAAATCTCAACAGTAAAAGACCGTAGTTGATATATCGGTAAAATACTGTTTTGGTTACGGTAATTAACTGTAATATTAAAAATAAGGCAAAATTGTATTTTTTAGTTTTCTTTTTTGTAATGTATACAGTATAGCACTGTTAAAAAAACCAAGTCCAGTGTTTATTACAGTTTAACACCTTTTCAAAAGATAATAACTTTAAATTTTACAGTAAATGTTGATTAAAACGTAAGTCACAAACTAAAATATACATTAACCTATTTTTTTGAAAGATAACTTTATTTTGCAGTAAATAATGATAAAAACTCAAGTCAAAAACTGTAAAAATAACATTTGTGATAAAATTATACTGTAAAATGAAATACAGGCCTCTTGTAGTTTTTATGGTAGAATTCAGGCTGCCAATTTTTTACCGTAAAATTTACAGATTTTTTTTTTACAGTGTATGCTGATCTTTTAGAATGCGTTCCACTGTTAGTGGAGTGAAAAGCTTGAATGAAAAAGGACAGTGTTCGACAGAGACCTCTAAATGCTAATTACTGTACAATGCAACGACGTGACAAATGACCTCTGCTCCTCATCTGCAGGTAAAGTTTGTTTGGCCTTAACTACACCTGCCAGAGTTATTAAAGCCCAGATCTGACTCCTACACCTCTGTCAGCTCCTCACCGCCTACGGAGACAAAAACAACTTTTACACGTCTGTTTGTGTTACCACTTGTTACATTAGCGAGTCTAACAATAACACTCTTCATGTGTAACGACGGGGCTAAGGACCTTGTTGACAGGGCACTAATTGACGAGCGCAGAAACGGTGCGAACTGGAAAAGTGAGACAGGCAGGTATTTAAGTGTTGAAGCAGTGTGACAACTTCAATATTGACAAATCACACGGTTAGCTACGTCCACGGCGCTGACAGGGAGATGTCACTGGCGCCTCGTGTTAAATCACAAACAAATGTGATACCTCGCCCACTCAGTGCCACTGCCAAAGATAATGAGTTAGTTTTGAGGAGCCACGTTTGACAGATGTGCTAAAGAGGGAAAATGTGAGCATGCTTTATCTCTGTTCTACAAACCTGTATTTACAGTCCACAGATGGAGGATTCATAAGGAGGATGAAAAGTTCCTAGAAAGAAATTTGTTTTTTAAATTAATTAACAACACATTGAATTATTTAAAGGTCTACTATTATGCTAAATCAACTTTTTTTTAGCTTTATTAACCATGTTATAATGTTATTTCCACCTTTAAAAAGTACCTGGAGCAGTCTTTTATTGTTAAACGCACGCTTGTTTGACTAATCCTGTTTATTAAGCACATTCTCTTCTCAAGATCTGAAAACACTCGGTCTCACAGCTCTACGTAGACAAATGAAACCAGGAAGTAAGTGCTCATGCAGTTTCTAAAGGCCATACATCATCCCCGGACTCATTCTGATCATTTCAGCGCCTGAAGTGTCATCACTATAAAGGAGTCAGCTTATTTATCTATCTATCTGCTAGCATCATGTCGCTAATAGCCGTGCTAAATAGCACTCAAGTTAATACTCGAGTTACACCACAAAAATTCTCTAAATCTACTGGACATTAGAGATGTTGTGCTCGAGCCCGCTGCTCGACACAGTATCGATCTTTTGAAGCGGAAGTGTTTCGAGAGGAGTGATTTGAGCAGGATTCGAGTCCTGCTTAAGATCACGTGATCACAGCGAGCGAGGCCTCGTTTCGTTTTTTTCATGTACTCCAATGTGACGCAGTTCTCAAAGACATGTCACTATTCAGTCTGTATTAAAAGCTTCAAGCAGCGTGTCATTCTTGAGCCAGCTGTGTCAAAGTGGTTCATTGCTTCATGAGGCGTCAGTTTCACCATCACTACTGGACATCAAGTTTGTTTTTCCTCAAAGACATTTCAGTGTTCATCCAAACACCTTCATCAGTTTGAATTTACAGGAAGCAGGAAGTCACTGGCATTAAATACACAGCTGAAGGTCACATGATCAGTCAGTGTGTGACATGCCATGCCAAAATGTCACTTCAGCACATGCCATTTCAACAAAATGGCCGTCACTGAGTGTGTTGCCAGATAAGATGGTATTCATCAGCTTATGGAGGTGTTCCTCCTCTGCTCTGAGGTTTACTCATAAAACTCTGAGGTACAGTCTTTAAGGCAGTATTGTAAGTAGCAGACAGATGATGTCTTAAACCCCCCCTTCCTCGTTTAGTGAGGGCTTCTCCACTCGAACACAGATGGCCTCCTGTACGCCCCCCTCTTGAACCACCTCCCCTCTCTGTCCAGTCTGTGGACATCCTGGTCCTGAACACTGTGTTGATGTTGTTGTAGATGTAAAAACGCTGCGTCCTGTCCTGAGTGAAGCAGCTTGTTCCTCCTCAGAGCAGAGGAGGAACACCTCCATAAACTGATTAATACCATCTTATCTGGCAACACACTCAGTGACAACCATTTTGTTGAAATGGCATGTCACACACTGACTGATCATGTGACCTTCAGCTGTGTATTTAATGCCAGTGACTTCCTGTTTCCTGTAAATTCAACCTGATGAAGGTGTTTGGATGAATTCTGTGATTTGTTAACCTGGATGTGTAGCTATGAACCTACACCGCTACTCGAGTTCACTTGTTATGATTGGGTTTTTTAAATATACTGGTTTTATTTTTGTGCAAACATCCTTAATTCAGGTTGGCTGATATTATTATGAGAAACCAGAATACTTGATGAGAAACAGGGATACTGATGCATGTAAACGCAGTATCCTTGTTTCTGACCACAGCAGGTGAACTGAGCATGTGTGAACTCAGCAAAACAAACAACTTCCCACAGCAACTGTAACTTGTATCTGGGCGTTCAAAACTCCTAATCTAGTATAATATTCACCAAAGCGGCGCACTCTATTAAACAACATTACCACCTTTATTTTTTTTCCCCATTCTTCATAACATCTGGCACTGCTGCTGTGACAGTGCACTACAGTCTTGATTGTTTATTTGAATAGTTTTCCTCTCTGTCACTAGAAATGTGTTAATAAAGCTAAGTGTTAGCAGTGTCAGAGTGCTCCCTTGTATTGCCAGGATACTATATTTTGTCATGTATACAGCAATATGAGTATCCCAGTTTATTCATCACAAATAATGCTGTCCACTGCTCTTCTATCACAAATCACACAAGAAAAGTCTCTCCTTTACTGCTGTAGAGATAAAAACAATACTTTGGATGATGCATTGAACAGGAGAATTAGCTGTGATGGCTGTATCTATTTTTTTACCCAAATTAATTGTAATTCGATGAGGTGAAGAACAGCTCATGTAATCCAGCATTGCTTGTAATTACCAAGCCTTGTGATCCTGGACTGTTCCCACAAAACCAATGCATTTTTATACAGCGATCAATAACTCATCAACTCAGACAGGCAGTGGTACATCCTGCCGCGTCCACGCACACACGCTCTGACAAAACAATAAGACCAAGCCAAAAGTGAGACGCGGGATCCCAGTTCTTTGAGTAAATGTTTGCCGCACAGAGCAGAGGAGCCAAAACAATCAGTGGCCACATGAACGAGGAAGATGAAAAACCCAAAATCCAAACAAACGCCAAATGTGTGTCTGCAAACGTCTCCTGCTCAAACCTGCTCAGAGAGGACTGGGGGGGAAATAACGCTCGTCCTTAAAAAAAAACACAGTGAATTTGACTGAATCCAAGATAAATGGAGCAAGTTTGATACAAAAATATTTCCCTAGCATTTGGTTTGCACAAAAAACAAAAGCAGTTCTTCAATTGTTACAGATTGCTTTAGGGCTGCAGTTATCAATTATTTTGGTAATCGAGTAATCAAATAAGAGATACTTTAGTTTTTAGTTTTAGTTTACTCATGTGTGTCTGCATATTTTAAAAAGTAACACATTTTAATGCACATCTGTGAATCTGTCAGTCTAACATTAAGAAGTGTTTTTTTTTTTTTCATATTTTAATGCATTACATTGCAAATAGCTTTGTAAATGGTTTTATTATTGTACAATATGATATGGTCTACTAATTATATACTTACTTATACTGGGCTATATTATTATATACCAATTATATATTTAATCAGAATATTTGTAAATGCCTAAACAAAACAATGCAAAAGAGGCAGAGGTGTGCATTCCCCTCACAGTTTAAAAAGTATTTTAGTTGTAATCCTCTCTGCTTCTAAAAGTGATATCTATTATCATTTATACACCAGGGGCCTGTTAAAAGACGCTTAACACCACTGAGCCAACACGGCTAATTAGCATAGCTACATAAACAAAGTTTACGCTGGATTGCACATCACACTACGCTGTTCATTTCTGCCAGTTTGCTGCCACCTACTGAACAAAGGTTTTACAGAGGTAATAAGAATACTTTCTCTGTGATTATTAGTGTTTTTGTCGTCTGCAGGGTCTCCAGAGTCAGTATTTAAGCTGCTCTGTGCGTTAGCCGTAGCATTAGCCAAACACTGCCACGCTTGGAGGACGCCGTTTCCTCTAAAACCTTTTTCACAATGGTGCTGTTCTCTACGTAGTTTATATCTACATCCAAAATGCAAACTACAACTCAAATTTATTCAGTTTATAGCCCAACCACTGCCTTACTGTCGCTAATGTGTTGTGCATTAACCGTGCAGAAACTTCATTCCGTGCATATAAAGTTCCCAGTGCTATGCGCCAGTCTTATTTACATTTTTACATTAATTAAACGAAGCTTCGACTTCAAAGAATGTTAATCGAAGCTTTTTACTAATCGAATTACTCGAATAACTCAATGAATCGTTGCAGCCCTAGATTGCTTGCAGTTACAGCTCCCATAAATCAAAAACAGTCATGGTTACATTTTCAATAATAAAAACAGACTCAAAAAGACACAGAATTTAGGTCAAAGATTATGTAAATGTTAAAAGTTGTGCAATTCTAATTAGTAGCACTTTAAGCTCAGTCTTCTGTTTCACAATGGTAAAGATGAAGTCCCCAGACCTTGACTTGCAGATATTTGAGTTACTGATCAGATGCTTTTCAAAGAATTGTTTCTTTTTGCTCGGCGCTCTCAGAAGAGCTGGCTCCCAAATGGTTTTTAATTCAGTATCACTCAGAGCATTTTATTTATCTAATTTAGCGATTATGAATAGTTAGTGTGTTGGTAAACAATTTTTCTAATCAGTGTTTTCATAAAAAACTTGAATAGATGCAATTTATTCGTCTTTGCTCAGCAACCAGGTGCTGCTTCTTTTTGGTTTTTGCTCATTTCTTCACGTTTTCCCAGTGAGCTTGTTCAGCTAAACCATGACCCGTCTGCTGCTCTGTGGACCTGGCCTGTCCCAGTGCACTCGCTGTGTTTCTCATTTGCCAGGATCCTTCGTGGCTGGTCAGAAAGTCATTTTTTCAAGTTTCTGATTATTTAAATTTAACCTACTTTGCTATAGTTATATCATTATGTTGATTACTGTTGGTTTTAGGGATACATTGAACCTGCTAATGATAAATGACTTATTATGACATTTTTTTCAAAGTATTGTTGTGAGATCTTTAAGATCTTTCATGAGGATGCTACAAAATCAAATTCAGAATCAGGAATCTTTATTGGTCCCCCATAGGGCAATTCTCTGCAGAAACCCAGCCAACACAGAAACAGTTAGACAAATATGTAAGTACATGCCATGACAGTTCACACAGATCTTACAAGCAGAGCCAGAGCTGTGCAGGTGCAAGTCTACAAAACCCTTAGTATAAGGCAATTAGAAACAATAAAAGCATTCAGAAGAAGTAGAAAACCAATTAAAATTCAAAGATAAATAATTAAAATGATTTAAGAGCAGAGTTCAGTAGTCTGATTGCAGATGGAATAAAGGACTTTGAATAGTGATTCGTTTTAGTCAGAGGCATGAGATAACACCGTCCTGAGGACATTGGAGTAAAATTTGAAGATAAAATGAGCCTCTGGTTTTGGTCTATGATCCGTCCTGCGACCTAACAACCTGGCTCTCCCAGGTCTTTCTGTTGGACACCAATGATCTATAAACACACTTTGACAATACTATTCAGGCGGTTCTTTTCTCTCACTGACAGACCACCAAACCAACAAATAAAGGAAAAAGTGAGAAGACTTTCAATAAATGAACAATAACAGACTTTCAGGATCTTCTCACTGACACCAAATGACAAGTTCTGCTGTGTGACCACTTTCCACTCTTAAAGAAGTTGTTTTTTTATTATAGATCTATGTTTTTAACACGCCAGATTTGATCACGTGACAAACATATTCCAGAAGCACTCAGATGCAGTGTTTAGCAGGACACTCGACTTTGATTCGGAGCTGGGGGCCGACTCCAGAGGAAAGCTTCAAAGCAGAAAGATCCATGAGAAACAACACTATCTCCAGAGCCCACCTTACTACTTTTAAATAATGATATGATCCTAGCGAGTGTTGCTAACAAACTCAAAACAATGCTAGCAAAACTTGGACTTATAAAACCTTCAGTCACCAACCTTGGCGTCACTATAGACAGTGATTTTAAACAAGTCAATGCAGTTGTCAAATCAGGCTTTTCTCCAAAATTAGATCATTTTTATCACTCGAGATGTTTGAACAAGTTGTGCACGCTTTTATTTCATCTTGTTTAGACTGAAACTCACTTGCACGTTTACAGTTGGTCCAAAATTCTGTGTCTCGTCTTTTAACTGGAAGCAAAAAACGTGAGTACATTACCCCCGTTCTGGCATCTTTGCACTGGCTTCCTGTTCATTTTAGGATTTTATTGTTTGTTTTTAAGGTTTTAAATGGACAGGCCCCACAGTACATCACAGCCCTCATACAAATTTCCACTTTATGGTTTGGTTGTTTTGAATTATTGTTATTTTAGTGTGTTACTCTCTTTTATAATTTTGTGCAGCACTTTGGAAACTGTCTTTATTTGTAAAATGTGCTATAAAAATAAAGTGGATTGGATTGGAAAAACATAATCTCCTTGCTATGACATTTAAAAATACTCCTCTCTATTTTACATTGAAAATCCTGTTACATGTTTAGCTTTGTCCTCAATCTAGGTAAATAAATAAACTCACTTTCTAATACTATCAGCCACGGTACCCAATTTTAAATTTGATTATTTTATTGTAACCCACTTTTTACTGTTATTTTTCATAAATTGTTTAGTCTACTATTATCTTGCTGTATTCTGACAAGTGTATTTTTTTTTAAATCTCTTATCATATCTCTAGTGGTGGACTTCATTTCCTGAGAAAAAGAATAGATCCTCCTGGTCAAATACAAGTAAAGCTAATTTTTATTTGAGTTAAAGTAAATATTCAGTACTTAATTTTCTCATAATGTTTTTCAAATGAGTGCAGTCAAGAATTTTGGGTAACAACAGAAACAAGTCACAAATTTGCAGCTCCAAAAATATGAATAAAATACATTTTCATACACTCCCCCTTGAACTGCCACCTTATCGTGGTGGGGGAGTTTGAGTGCCCGAATGATCCTAGGAGCTATGTTGCCTGGGGCATTATGCCCCTGGTAGGGTCTCCCATGGCAAACAGGTCCTAGGTGACGGGCCAGACTAAGAGCAGTTCACAAAACCCCTATGAAGACAATCAAATCAAGGACCGTGACGTCGCCCGGTATGGCGCAGCCGGGGCCCCACCCTGGAGCCAGGCCTGGGGTTGGGGCTCGAATGCGAGTGCCTGGTGGCCGGGCCTTTGCCCACGGGGCCCGGCCGGGTACAACCCGAATGAGCGACGTGGGCCCGACCTCCTGTGGGCTCACCACCCGCAGAGGTAGCCGTAGGGGACCGGTGCAATGTGGATCGGGCAGCAGTCGAAGGCGGGTGCCTCGGCGACCCAGTCCCCGGACACAGCTTCTAGCTGTGGGGACATGGAATGTCATCTCACTGGGGGGGAAGGAGCCTGAGCTTGTGCGGGAGGTTGAGAGATACCGGCTAGATATAGTCGGGCTCACCTCCACGCGCAGCTTGGGCTCTGAAACCCAGCTCCTCGAGAGAGGTTGGACTCTCCACCACTCTGGTGTTGCCCGCGGTGAGAGGCGGCGGGCCGGTGTGGGCTTGCTCATAGCCCCCCAGCTCAGCCGCCATGTGTTGGAGTTTACCCCTGTAAATGAGAGGGTCGCGTCCCTACGCCTTCGGGTTGGGGACAGGTCTCTTACTGTGGTTTGTGCCTACGGGCCGAATAGCAGTACAGAGTACCCGGCCTTCTTGGAGTCCCTGGGAGGGGTACTGTAAGGTGCACTGACTGGGGACTCCATTGTTTTGCTGGGAGACTTCAATGCCCACGTGGGCAGCGACAGTGACACCTGGAGGGGCGTGATTGGGAGGAACGGCCTCCCTGATCTGAACCCGAGTGGTGTCTTGTTATTGGACTTCTGTGCTAGTCACAGTTTGTCCATAACAAACACCATGTTCGAGCACAAGGGTGTCCATCAGTGCACGTGGCACCAGGACACCCTAGGCCGGAGGTCGATGATCGACTTTGTAGTCGTGTCATCTGACCTTCGGCCGTGTGTCTTGGACACTCGGGTGAAGAGAGGGGCTGAGCTGTCAACCGATCACCACCTGGTGGTGAGTTGGATCCGCTGGCGGAGGAGGAGGCCGGACAGACTCGGCAGACCCAAACGTATTGTGAGGGTCTGTTGGGAACGTCTGGCTGAGCCCTCTGTCAGAGGGGTCTTCAACTCCCACCTCCGGGAGAGCTTTGACCAGATCCCGAGGGAGGTTGGAGACATGGAGTCCGAGTGGACCATGTTCTCCGCCTCTATTGTCGATGCGGCTGTTCGAAGCTGTGGTCGCAAGGTCTCTGGTGCCTGTCGTGGCGGCAACCCCCGAACCCGGTGGTGGACACCGGAAGTAAGGGATGTTGTCATTCTGAAGAAGGAGTCCTATCGAGCCTGGTTGGCTCGTGGGACTCCTGAGGCAGCAGACAGGTACCGGCAGGCCAAGCGTGCTGCGGCCCGGGCGGTTGTGGAGGCAAAAACCCGGGTCTGGGAGGAGTTCGGGGAGGCCATAGAGGAGGACTATCGGTTGGCCTCAAAGAAAAACTGGCAAACCGTCCGGCGCCTCAGGAGGGGGAAGCCGTGCTTCACCAACACTGTTTACAGTGGAGGTGGGGAGCTGTTGACCTCGACTGGGGATGTTGTCGGGCAGTGGAAGGAATACTTTGAGGATCTCCTCAATCCCACCGACACGTCTTCCGTTGAGGAAGCAGGGGCTGGGGACTCAGAGGTGGACTCATCCATCACTCAAGCTGAAGTCACTGAGGTGGTTGGAAAGCTCCTCAGTGGCAAGGCACCGGGGGTGGATGAGATCCGCCCTGTGTACCTCAAGTCCCTGGATGTTGTGGGGCTGTCGTGGCTGACACGTCTCTGCAACATCGCATGGCGGTTGGGGACAGTACCTCTGGACTGGCAGACCAGGGTGGTGGTCCCTCTTTTCAAGAAGGGGGACCGGAGGGTGTGTTCCAACTACAGAGGGATCACACTCCTCAGCCTCCCCGGGAAAGTCTATTCCGGGGTACTGGAGAGGAGAATTCGGCCGATAGTCGAACCTCGGATTCAGGAGGAACAATGTGGTTTTCGTCCTGGCCGTGGAACGGTGGACCAGCTCTATACCCTCTATCGGGTGCTCGAGGGTTTGTGGGAGTTCGCCCAACCTGTCCACATGTGTTTTGTGGATTTGGAGAAAGCGTTCGACCGTGTCCCTCGTAGTGTCCTGTGGGGGGTGCTCTGGGAGTATGGGGTCCGGGGCCCTTTGCTAAGGGCTGTCCGGTCCCTGTATGACCGGAGCAGGAGCTTGGTCCGCATTGCCGGTTGTAAGTCGGACCTGTTCCCAGTGCATGTTGGACTCCGGCAGGGCTGCCCTTTGTCACCGGTTCTGTTCATAATTTTTATGGACAGAATTTCTAGGTGCAGCCAGGGGCCGGAGGGAGTCTGGTTTGGGAACCACAGGATTTCATCTCTGCTTTTTGCGGATGATGTTGTTCTGTTGGCTTCCTCAAACCAGGACCTTCAGTGTGCACTGGGGCGGTTTGCTGCCGAGTGTGAAGCGGCTGGGATGAGAATCAGCACCTCCAAGTCCGAGGCCATGGTTCTCGACCGGAAAAGGGTGGCTTGCCCTCTCCAGGTTGGGGGGGAGTTTCTGCCTCAAGTGGAGGAGTTCAAGTATCTTGGGGTCTTGTTCACGAGTGAGGGAAGGATGGAGCGTGAGATTGACAGGCGGATCGGTGCAGCGTCTGCAGTAATGCGGTCGTTGTATCGGTCTGTTGTGGTAAAGAAGGAGCTGAGCCGAAAGGCGAAGCTCTCGATTTACCGGTCGATCTACGTTCCTACTCTCACCTATGGTCATGAGCTTTGGGTCATGACCGAAAGGACAAGATCCCGGATACAAGCGGCCGAAATGAGTTTCCTCCGCAGGGTGGCTGGGCGCTCCCTTAGAGATAGGGTGAGGAGCTCTGTCACCCGGGAGGAGCTCGGAGTAGAGCCGCTGCTCCTCCACATCGAGAGGAGTCAGTTGAGGTGGCTCGGGCATCTGTTCCGGATGCCTCCTGGACGCCTCCCTGGGGAGGTGTTCCGGGCATGTCCCACAGGGAGGAGGCCCCGGGGAAGACCTAGGACACGCTGGAGGGACTATGTCTCTCGGCTGGCCTGGGAACGCCTTGGGGTCCCCCCAGTAGAGCTGGAGGAGGTGTCTGTGGAGAGGGAAGTCTGGGCATCTTTGCTTAGACTGCTGCCTCCGTGACCCGGCCCCGGATAAAGCGGAAGAAGATGGATGGATGGACATTTTCATACATTCTTAACCTTACCCTCTAAAGATGAGAGGTCAAACTCATTTTAGTGTGGAAATAATAATAACTATAATGGTACGTTCACACCGGACGCGAATCAGGCATCAGGCGTGAGTGATTACCATGTTAAGTCTATGGAGAGCCACGTTCAGGCGCGAACAAGCGTCCTGTGGCGCGAATGACGCGAATTGAGCGTTTGAGCGCGAGTCCCATGAATAGGCGGAGACGCAAATACGCGGAAGACACGAACAACGCAGATTTGCGTCAAACGCTCTGGTCGCGGAAGTTGAAAAATTTGAACTTCTGCGAACATTCGCGGCGTGTTAACCAATCAGGGACCTGCTGTAGCAATGACGTGGTTACGTACGACGTAACAGGAGCAGATCCCTGCCTCGATCCAGCAAAACAATCATCGAGGCTTCAGAGTGAACTCGGAGCTAAAAGCTACAGCCTACAGCAGCTTTTCTACTTTTATGAAGACAGGAAACAAAAACAGCCCTGATAGAAAACACTATAAATAAAATAAATATGGCTGTTTAGGCTTTGTGTGACTGTGGTTATAGCTGTGTTATATGATACAAGCCTGTGACAGAGGTTCACTCTGATCATCGTGACATAAGAACACACAAATAAATACAAGTAAATATAAAGGGAGGCTAACTTTACCAAAATAGCCTATTGAGATGTGCTCGTTATATTAGCAGTTATTGCACTCTCCAGAACAACAGAAAATACAGAGCCTGGGACTAGACTAGACCCCAAAACCACACAGAGAGAGCTAAAGTACAAGAAATAACCCCACACTGTCTCAGCTCTGTCTCTGGGGTTAATGCTGCTGTACAGCAGTCGTGTCCTGGGGAGAGGTCCTGCAGCCACACGGGACACAGGAGACCAAACCCAGACAGGCTCAGCTGGGAGTAACCCTAGCGGCCATGCCCCTCATTTGACGCGAATGAAGTGTCCAATTCGCCTCATTCGCGCGAGTGAATGCGCGAATTTCACCCGCAAATGACGCAAGTGAATTCAAAATGGTCACGCGTCCAACTAGACGCAAATGACGCGAATTTGACGCCTGATTTGCATCCGGTGTGAACGTACCATAATAAGATTGTTCTACGGTGTATTTCTTTTAGCTGTAGTGGAGTAAAAGTTGTAGGTTTCCACTAAAAATGCTACTCAAGTAAAGTACAGAGTCTCAAAAACTATATACTTGAACGCAGTACTCAAGTATATTTACTTCATTTCTGTCCACCCCTGGATATCTCGGCACACACCAGTTTGAGAATCACTGGCCTATTTTAAAAAGCAGCAGCAGCTTGTGGAGCACAGAGACCCTGCGAAAAAAAGACATGCACCGTTTCCTTTCAGATCAAAACAGATGAACTACTTGGGGTTTGTTGATTTTCTGACTCTTAAGTCCTGAAGTTTGTGCTGTGTTTGCGCCGTGGTAATCTCACCCAGAGCTGCACATCTGTGAGTGTGTTTGACCTGGATCCCTCTGGAGTCAGGAGCACTCAGGAGAAAGTCTGTGCGCATGGATAAAGAAGGAGCGCAGTGAACATATCTGAGTAAACGTCTTCATTCGCTGCATCAGCAGCAGGAAAACTTAATTTAAGTTCATTTATATTTAGCATTTTGACACCACCATCTTCAGACAGCAGACTTTTTCTTACCCAAGATTTGTTTTAATCAAAAGAAAATCACCACAAAAGCTTTCATACATTCATGTGGATGGGTATTTTACTGACTTTAAACTGGTTGTATATGAATTGGGGTGGATATTTAGTGGATATGAACAGTTATCTGAATCCATACTGAAAATGTATAAGTTCACAAACTCACAAAAATCCATCTTGTCAGGCTTAGGTTTATCCATTTGTGAATCCAAACTGGTTTTAACATAGCAATGTCAAAAAAATGATGTATGCGGCAATACATTTACAAAAACATCAGGTATCCTATTTTATTACATTCTTCTACTGTCATAGTGGTTTTATTTGTTTGTTTGTTTGTTTGTTTTTTGTCTGGCTCAAAAGAGTTGTTGCTATATAGCTTTAAAAAAAAATCATGGTAGACAGTCACTCAATGGTGCTTCATTCAATTATCTCCAAATATTCTTCTGTCCCTCCTCTTTACAGATTCTCTAAATCAGGGGTAGGCAACCCTTGGTTCGTGGGCCAAACTTGGCCCTCGGCCAGATAAAGTTAGTGAATAAAGCGCTGTAAGACTCTCAGTCAGCAGTACAGCTCTCTGTCATGGTGTCATGGTTTTAGTTGCTTCCAACCAATAAATAGCAAGCATTCAATCATGTGACCTCCTTCTGTCATGGTTACCTTTGCCTGTATCCAATGTTTATCTAATTTACCGCATAATAATGTAGCAAAATGGAAGGTGTTGCGGTTGAAGTGAGGATTTTTGTTTATTTTTAAGGTATATATTTATTTATCTATATAATTTGTATATGTAATTGAACATGTTAATATATGATCATTTAAAGCTGCCAACAAACCATGACAGAGGATGTCCATTCCTGTGGCCCGCCCCCTGGTGGTTCAAAAAATATTTGGCACGACTGCAATCAAACTTGCCTACCCCTGCTCTAAACCGAAATAATATCGCAACAAAAAGTTAAAAAGCAGTCATCTGGATTGGATTGGATTGGATTGGAGAGGTGAAACGTCTTCAACTTTAAAAATCCAATCCAGATGACTGCTTTTTAACTTTTTGTTGCGATGCAATTACCCTGGACGAGTGAGTCTTCACAGACAAAATAATAATAATAATTAATTAGATTACATTACTACTGGCATAAAGAAACAGGTACCAAGACCAGCGGAGGGCAGAATTGTTTTGCTTTTTTAAACAGATCCATAGAAAACAAGCTTTATATTTCCTTAAACTTTTTGTATGATGCCATTTTACTACAAAATGAAAAATAGCTGAGAGGAATCAGTGGAAAGAGAGCTGTACATCTTATTTTGGATAAATGAGAGAGCAGACTGAGGGCTTGCTGATTGGTCAGTGCTTCCTGGAGAGGGCGGGGGTTTGTGGAACCCAGCGTTTTGAGGGCTCAGAAACTCAGCTCCAGAGAATACAGGATTACACAAACAGGCCTGAATGAAACAAAGCACAACTCCAGGTTTGTTTTTGATGAGGGAAGGAGTTGGGACAGGGGCAACAAATGACTGAAAAAAGACATTTTTAAAAGATTCAGCTGGGAGAACATCTAGCAACTAATGAAGTTAACTTATATGTGATTAGCTTTATTCATTCATATTTTTTATTTTGATCATGTGCAGGTTATGCATCACACTAAAGACATACAAAGAGAAAAAAGAAAAGAAAAAAACATAATAATCCAAACATCGACACCGTAAAATAATAAACATATGTAAGTTAAGTTTGATAGGCCTCCAGGCTTTAAAGAACTCGTGAATATCGCCTTTTAATACATAAGTGAGCCTTTAATTTAAAGACAGTGCAGAGCCAATTTGTAACGTTTGGTTTTGCTTCATCTAACCTTTGTTGTAGAATTGTTAGGTGGGCACAATACCAGAAAATACTCAGTACTTTTTTAGACTTTTGAAGATCTGAGGAGGTAGAAGGGAGGCCTAAAATGAGATTACATCATTTATTTCTTCCCAAAATGTGTATATTTCTGGCGATTAGCTGTAAAAGGGAAGTCTTAGAGAGGCTTGTAATCCCATAATAATAATAATAATAATAATAATTTTCCCATTTGTCAGCAGCCGCAGCAGTAAATCCTTTTGTCCCACAGCTCTGACCTACAGTTGTAGAGTAAAAGCGGCCCACACTTCATCATTCAGCCCAAAGACAAAGCACAAGACACCTGTGTTTATTTATTTTTTTGTTTGAGTTTGGAGGAAGTTTATTTTCCAGCTCTGTCTAATGAACCAGCCACCTTCTCTCAGCATATGTCTGCGCAGATAATAAAGACAGTTGGCACCGTTCTGTGAGGCTTGTAAATAAAACAAACAAGAAAATATAGTGTAGTATAGAAGGCAGAAGAGTATTTAATGTGCAGACCATCTGTTATCATACAAGGATTTTCCATTTTACTTTGTACCTCCTCACCAAGGTAGTAGTAGTAGGAGGAGTAGGAGTAGGAGAAGTACCACCAGTAGTAGTAGTAGTAGTAGTAGTAGTAGTAGTAGTAGTAGTACCAGTAGTAGTAGTAGTACCAGTAGTAGTAGTATTAGTACCCTTCTTTCATCTCAGCTTTTACTTTGTACCTCCTCACCAAGGTAGTAGTAGTAGTAGTAGTAGTAGTAGTAGTAGTAGTAGTAGTAGTACCCTTCTTTCATCTCAGCTTTTACTTTGTACCTCCTCACCAAGGTAGTAGTAGTAGTAGTAGTAGTAGTACCCTTCTTTCATCTCAGCTTTTACTTTGTACCTCCTCACCAAGGTAGTAGTAGTAGTAGTAGTAGTAGTAGTAGTAGTAGTAGTAGTAGTAGTAG
Organism: Bostrychus sinensis; assembly: GCA_020698575.1. Lineage (NCBI taxonomy): Eukaryota > Metazoa > Chordata > Actinopteri > Gobiiformes > Eleotridae > Bostrychus > Bostrychus sinensis. The sequence continues at coordinate 7,922,424 of CM036244.1, read as the reverse complement.
TAGTACCCTTCTTTCATCTCAGCTTTTACTTTGTACCTCCTCACCAAGGTAGGAGTAGTAGTAGTAGTAGTAGTAGTAGTAGTAGTAGTAGTACCCTTCTTTCATCTCAGCTTTTACTTGGTACCTCCTCACCAAGGTAGGAGTAGTAGTAGTAGTAGTAGTAGTAGTACCAGTAGTAGTACCCTTCTTTCATCTCAGCTTTCTGGGGTCACTATGGCATAGGTGTTACACCAGATGCCCTTCCTTTCACCTCACCTTGTCAGTATTATGGGCAGAAGGATGCAGCTATATTCTGCAAAATCAACTTTTCTGAGCTTTCTACCATGTTATAATGTTCCCTCGTCAAAAACAGACAGCTATTTTTTTTTTCATTTTGTAGTAAAATGGCATCATATAATCATGCTTTTTTTTTATTTACCCCACTGAAAACACTAACCTACTGGATACTCACTAAAAGAACAAACCATTGTGAAATAGAAGGGTTGTGGGCTCAATGGAAACAGCATTTACTCCTGAACTAGAATATCTCCAGTCCAGGTCAAGGCACTATACCTTTACCCATTGTGAGATAGGACCAGTGCCTTGGCAGAGGTCTAAGCTCTACAAGTGCTTGTAGTTTAAATCTGTATTTTTTTCCAATTTTGTGTATTTTTTTGCACTTTTGTGTATTTTTCTTTTCTTTCTTTGTTCATAACCTTTCTTAAAAACCTGTCCCAGACTTTTGCACAGTGCTTTATGTGGATGCATTTCCTTAATTACATGAGCAGACTTACTCAGTAGACCATCTGTTATCATGAAAGCATTCTCTCTCCTATTTTTTTCTTAAAAGTTGTGTTATCCTCACTTCTGTTCCTCACCAGTCGTCTTTAGCTTCACCTAAAACGACTAAATCCAGTGCGGAGTTATTCGCACCAGTGTTAGCAGCTCAGATGGCGGTGCTTTTTTTTTTTTTTGTGTGTGTGTGAATTCCTCATCCGTTCACTCGCCCCGGTCCAAAGGTCAGCTAATGGCCTAATGGCTCAGTATTAATTGAAATCTATTGGTCATTACGCGGCGGCTCCTGGATTACAGTGGACAGAGCGTCTGGAGAAGCCGTCCTCGCACACTTCACCTCAGTGTCAGTGGACTAATCGATGGTGCTCGGGCACTCATGGACTGTGATGGGGACAAAAGGTGAATGGTGCTTAATGGTTCAGCACAGTTCATTAGAGCCACACATTATTCATCTTTCTCTCGCTCTCGGACGGACCATTAGCTGCGTGTTATACTCACTTTATCTCTATTTTTGGTCCATCAAATAAAGGCATAATAAAAAATACAAAATACCAAAAAAAAAGCTTTATAGTATGCAAAAATGTGTTTCTTTTTCAACTTTTAGTAGTATTAATGTGTGTAAGGTTCTCACACAGTGTACACAAACAAAGTACACAGCTTCATTACTTGAGTAAAAGTAGGTCAAATATTACTCCAATACAAAATCCTTAAAAAAAATAAAAAAAAATAAGTGTATTTCAAATGCAGTCAAGAATTATTTGGTAAAATTTTGACTACATTCCAGTCACAAATTTGCAGCTCCAAAAATATGAATAAAACACATTTAACATCATTTTAGTGAAGAAATGTGTGGATCAACTATAAAACCATAACAGATAAGATTGTTCTACAGCAAAAACAAGCCATAGGTTTTATAAATAAGGCTGGGTTTTGAAATCATAATCAATTATTTTTTAATTTTTTTATTATAGAATCGTGCACATAATGTTCAAAGCAAAAGTTAAATCACTTCCAGATTGAGTCCAGAGGTTCTTTTTTGTTCCTGAGAGCAAATATGAGTTGTATTGTGTAGTAAATGATTATCTTTAGGGAGTAAGTCAGTTTTCTTTCAGATTTAAGACAATTTTTCTGCAGAAAATACTGTTGCTTTTTTAGAAATGTAGTGGAATAAAAGGTATTATATTTATCTTTTAGCTGTAGTGGAGTAAAAGTAGTAAGTTTTCAGATTTTTACAGATTTTACAGATTTTCAAAAACTATACTTAAGTGCAGTAGTCAAGTAGATTTACTTTGTAGCTGTCCACCTCTGCATTTACAGTGCCTCACAGTTTTCATACCAGTTTATCACTGCTAATACTCCGTGTCACATAGCACCAGCCCGTTTTTAAAGCACAAACACTGATATGAAATCACTCCCCTCCCGGTTCAGGCAGCGTCATTAATCTTTGTACAGCGCTGTCTTCCCCCGGCCGCTGCAGCTCATGATCTATCTGTGGCCTTTTAGAGGGAAATGTCAAATCAGCGCGTCGGATAAAGTCTTGACGAGAGCATCACTTCACCAAAAGAAAATACAACTAATAAAGCAACTGCCACTTCCTCAGAACCAAAGTGTCCATCATAAGTCCTAATATGGATTTTTATATTCACGTTTGTGAGGCTAAAGATGATAGCAGGAAACATTATCTATGGCTGCAGAAGAAGCACACAGCAGTCAATAAAATGGCTTCTTGGTAAAGCAAGTCAACTATAATCTGTGTTTTCAAATAAAACAATGATACGGGAAAATTTGTTATTTCATACGGCACTGTAGTTGGGCCGGCAGTAGTTCTGTTGGTAGCGATGTTCGCAGGATGAGTGTAACTGAGTGTCTAGAAAAGCACAATAAAACCAATGCATTATTATTATTATTATTATTATTATTATTATTATTATTATTTATATCCCTCCATCTTCTTCCGCTTATCCAGGGGCCGGGCCGCGGGGGCAGCAGTCTAAGCAGAGATGCCCAGACTTCCCTCTCCACAGACACTTCCTCCAGCTCTACTGGGGGGACCCCAAGGCATTCCCAGGCCCAGCCGAGAGACGTAGTCCCTCCAGTGTGTCCTAGGTCTTCCCCGGGGCCTCCTCCCGGTGGGACATGAACACCTCCCCAGGGAGGCGTCCAGGAGGCTCTGGAACAGATGCCCAAGCCGCCTCAGCTGGTTCCTCTCGATGTGGAAGAGCAGCGGCTCTACTCCGAGCTCCTCCCGGGTAACCGAGCTCCTCACCCTATCTCTAAGGGTGTGCCCAGCCTCCCTGCAGAGGAAACTCATTTCGGCCGCTTGTATCCGGGACCCTGTCCTTTTGGTCATGACCCAAAGCTCATGACCATAGGTGAGAGGTAGATTGAGCCCATTATGAATAGTGACAGAACAAGCACTGTTACGTCGCCCAGATTGGCGTCACCGGGGCCCCACCCTGAAGCCAGGCCCGGGGTTGGGGCTCGCAGGCGAGCGCCTGGTGGCCGGGTCTCTTCCCATGGGGACCCGGCCGGGCCCAGCCCGAAAAGGCTACGTGGGACCGCCTTCCTGTAAGCCCACCACCCACAGGAAGGATCATAAGGGGCCGGTGCTGTGTGATTTGGGTGGCAGTCAAAGGCGAGTGTTTCGATGGCCCAACCTATTTATATCAATTCATTTATTTATTTATTTGCAGTGACCCCCAATTTAAGAGCAAAAGAGAACCAAATTATTGCAACCATTTATTTCCCTTTAAATGTCCCCTATTATGCTAAATTGACACAAGCTTTTAACCATGTTATGTTGTTTTCACCTCAAAAACATACACTATATTTCTAAAAGTATTAGCACACATTTTTAATCCATCGAGTTTAATATGACATCAGCCCACTCTTTGCATCTATCTACATCAGACATCTACATGTCTGACGTTCTCGTCCAACGTCGCGTTCTTGTCTTCGCTCTAATTCATCCCAAAGGTGTTCTGTCAGGTTGAGCTCAGGACTCTGTGCAGGTTCAGTCAAGTTCTTCCACACCAAACTCACTCATCCACGTCTTTATGGACCGTGCTTTGAGCTCTGGTGCAGTCATGTCCAAAATCTCTTGGTGCTGAAGCATTCAGAGTTCCTTTCACTGGAACAAAGTGGCCAAGCCCAGCTCCTGAAAATAACCCCACACCATAATCCACATTCAGTTATTTGGGTGGGTGAGTGAATACTTTTGGAAATATAGTGTACCTAGAGCAGTATTTTGTTTCATTCACACATGTTTGAGTATTCCTGTTTGCTGAGCCCTTCCTCTTCTAAATGTTCTGGTCTCACCGTCCCTGATCTCATTCTGATAATGTCAGTGCTTAAATTACTTTCAGTACGAAGCAGTCAGCTCATTTATCTGTCTGTTAGTGTCATGTTGCTAAAAAGCCTTTTTATGCTCTGTCCAGTCCCCACCTTTGCCAGCAGGGGGCAACAGACTCCTAATCTAAGCGTTCTCTGCAAACAACTCCCTAAAAGAAGATGTTTTCCATACATATACATTATTTTAGCTATAAAAAGTGAAATACAAATACAAATATTTGCTTGCAAAAATGTACGAAAAATAAAAACATGACTATCCTGTATCAAAAACAACTGTACAATACTGTGTAGGCTGCAGCATGAACACCTTTTTGTGTGCACCAAACATAACACCCCATTGCAAGCAGTGGAAAGTTACCAGATGTTTGTATGTAGTATATTGCTTAGTACATTTTGTAACAGTACTTTAATTTGAGTATGGACTCTGCTTTTGACATTACTGTTTTGTTATTTTCTCCAATGATTGCATCAAATACAAACCTTATATAACCCCATTTCAGTATTCTCCTGGCTCTCAAGGCTTTAAGTAGGTTTTACTTCAATTTTGTTCAAAATAAATGTCTATTAAAATGAGAAGTCTTCTTTGAATGCACTTCCACTCACCACTCAAGTCCTCTTCTCATCTTCTCTTCTACCAGTCCCATGCACTAGCTTCATGTTTTCACTGTACTCTCTTTATGTTGACCTAAATACAGCGTCACGCTTTAGGCCCAAAAACAGAAAAAGGAATAAGAAACAGCCCCTTTTTTGGCAGTATTTCATTTGTCATAAGCACGCTCAAAGGGAAAAATATAATATAGACAAAGAGAGAATGGAAACTGCTGTAGGTCGGACACCCAAGCTAAAGCTCATTCAATCAGACAATGCATTTTTCAGATTGAATTTATAGGAATTCCAGTTCAAATGTGTCCATATTATAGATTAAGAAAAATCCCTGGTCCAGTTCTGTGGACGCTGTGCTGTGGTGAGGCAGTCTCTTGAATTATGCCACTTGTTTTTCTCCGTGCTAAAGGCCTCAGAGGCTCGCTTTCAACATTTTCACATGTCCTGCAAAGGGAATGAGAGAGGAACCCTGAAGGAACTGGGGATGGAGAGAAGGGGGGACTGCTGTGTGAATGGGTTTCTGTATTTACGAGGACCAGGAGGACATAAAACCAAAGCCTACAGAGATGGTTGAATTATCGTTTTTTTTTTTTTTTTTTTTTTTTATATACTTCTGGAAAAAGTTTGAACTTATAGCCTGACAGCCATTGAATGATAAATAAATGATGAAAAAGCGAAGAAGGATAAGACAGGATTTGAAGATCACCTGGACAAAGACGTCACTAGAAGAGAAACCCAGCTAGACGAATGCATTATATGTCTTTACCAAATTACCAAAAATAGAAAACAGCTGAATATCAAACCATTGTGTTGTCTACCAACTCACTGACAGCACTCACATTTGTTCACTCATTTACCCATTGCAAAATCATCAATCAGGGTCTACAGACATTTATGAGCTTTCTACAGTGTTATAATCCAATTTAATTTACAGTGTATAGCCCAGGATCACAACAACAGTCACCTCAAAGGACTTCACAAAGAGTTAAGCAAACAAAACAACAAAAGTTAATCAACACACAATCAGATATATCACACAATCAAACATAAACAATAATAACTACACTAAACTAAACAGACCTAGGACATCCCTTGTCTTTAGATCCTCCTTCTTGTAAGGAAAAACTCCTAAAAAAAAAAAGCTAATAAATATTATTAATGACTAATATTGTTATAACATGCCTAAAGTTATGTTTTGTTTCAGTTACACCTGTTTAAGTAGTCCCGTATCGTCTGGCATGGCCTTTCTGAGCCCTCAAAACGCTGTTGCACAAGCCTTCGCCTCTCCTGGGAAGCACTGACCAAAAAAAAACCCTCAAAAACTCAACAGGATCCCTCAAGATTATTGAGTTTTGGGGCCAACTCAAAATTTCAAGTTTTCAACAACTAACTTTTTTTTTGTTCACTTAATTTATCGTTCATATTTCCAAAAACTTTTTACTCACTATCGTTTTTTGTTTTTTTTCACTCATCTTACAGCCAACTTACTATCTATTGTTCAGAAAAAGGAATTATTATGGATAATAATAAACAAATATACTAAACTTAACAAAAGAATAATACTTTTTCTGAACAATGGATAGTAAGTTGGCTGTAAGATGAGTTTAAAAAAATAATGATAGTGAGTAAAACTTTTTAGACGTATGAACATCAAATTACGTGAAAAAAAACTACTAAAACTTGAGATTTTGAGTCGGCCCCAAAACTCAAAAATCTTGAGGGATCCTTTTGGCTTAAGTTTTAGATTTTTTTTTTTTTTTTTTTTTTTTTTTTTTTTTTTTTTACAGTGCAGTCTGAATCAACTAATCTGAGGAGAAAATACACACAGCTTGTGGTGAGGCTGTTAAAAGGCTGTAAAATGAGTAATTATTGCTATATAAGACACTAAATATTCACAGCATGAAACTGTCTTCATTCCAGGGCTCCATTCAAACAATGCCAATACATTTTTACCATTTCCACTAGGGCTGCACAATTAATCAAAACTAAATTGAAATCGCAATTTTCCTTGTTGCAGTTAGGAAATCCCATCTCAGCAGGTTTTGCACATGTATAAACCATGCTACAGCTGCAGTTCAGACCTCTACAAAGATCTAAAAGGCCTTGTATTTGTTGAGCAGTGAATATTTCAGTCTTCTCTCAAGTGTGCAACCCCAATATCTGTCAGAAAAATCACAATTAGATATTTTTTTCTAAATTATTCAGCCCTAATTTCCACTTGCTATCAAAGAATCTATACTCTCATTTACACAGCAATATAAACCATTTATCTTTCACTCGGCTCTTTGTACTCAGCCCTCAATGCATACCTCAATCACTCAAACGTATACACTTCTAGCATGTGTGTAATGGGACCGTCCCTCTTTATGGCCCAGCCAGTATGTGGTGCATATGTGTGGCACTAATTGTCCATCTGGAGGAGCTGAACTGCGTGGGCCAACAGCGAGGGTCATTAAAAGGTCATTAGAGGTAATTTGTCCAGATGAAAAATATCCCACATTAGAGAAATCAACACTATTTACTAGTTTACATGTTTATACTCATTGGTCCCCAGAGTCACCAGAACTGAATGCATTGGGTTCAGAGGTTTCAGCAGCTTATTTTTTGGCGGGTGCTGTCCCAGATACAAATGATTACCAGGGTTGCCAGATCTTACTGACAGTTTCCAGCCCAAACAGAACTTAAAACCGGCCCAACACAATAAAAATCAGCCCAAATCGACCACGCGAAATGTTAAGAGTGTACAAAATTTAACAGCAGCACAAAGAAAGTTACCCAAACAGGTTTCCCCACAATGAGTGCAATCAGACAACCAAAGCATAATGGAAACCACAAAAAATGTATGAAATAACATAAAATGTAAGCAACCCCACACATCACTCATTTTAAAACAATTGAACTGAGATATGAATAGAAGGCCACAGCAGTTAATTGAAAAGTGATTTTCTACTGTGTTTGCCATAAAATGACGATTATTGTGTTGGTAATAACTCCAGAATATTGTCTAAAAACCTGCCAAATGTTGTGAAAAGCAGCCTAAATTTTATTAACCGATTGGGCAGAAACCAGCCCGATCTGGCAACACTAATGAATACTCTAAAAAGTTCATATAAAATAAAACAGTGTATTTTTTCCTGTATTTGAGAAAATTGTTTTGGCCTAACATTGTATTGTAATAGGAATCATCTCTGAAGAAAAATAAAGATCTTAATGTCATTGGCTCCATTTGTTGGTCAGTCTACACTTCTTGTCAACAATGAACAACTCTCTTACTCTAAGTTTAGGTAATGCATTCTCGCAGTTATATCCTCCTCATTAAAGGGGGTATATTTAAGAAATTCTGTAGTCTGAGGCCTCAAAATGCTTGGTCTCACAAACTCCTCCCACTCCAGGAAGCGGTGACCAATCAACAAGCCCGCTACATCCAGTCTGCTCTCATTCATTTATCAAAAAAAAAAAAAAAAAAAACAGCATACAGCTCTGTTTCCACTGATTCCTCACAGCTATTTTTCATTTTGTAGTAAAATGGAATCATAAGTTTAAGGAAGTGAATTGCTTTTTTTCTTTGCTTATGTTTAAAATACTGCATTACTCTGCTGCCCTCTGCTGGTCTCTTCATCTGTTTCTTTATGGCACCAGTAGAGCACTTATAGTTATAATAAAGCCTCTTTAAACTTGAAAATGCATTTGCAGTCACTTTCTTCTGTTTTTTATATACTGTATGTTTTCTAATTTAATTTAATTCATCTATTAAAATGCGTGCTAATAAAACATAACCTAAAAATAAAAAAATAAAAAAAACATTTTCTTGTCTTTCTGGGTCACCACAGCAATTTATCAATTTATATTAGGCATAGGATTTAACTTGGATGCCCTTCCTGACACAACAGCTCTCCATTTATTTGGGCTTGGGACTGACACAAAAGCTTAAAATTACAATGTGCTGTAAGGTTCCCTCAAAGAAAAATGCTAACTTTCCATCCAAGTTGTTGCCTACAATGTCACTTTTAAGTTGTGTGTGTTTCCATGTTTCTGTGTGTGTTTCCATGTGTTTCCATGTTTCTGTGTGTGTTTCCATGTGTTTCCATGTTTCTGTGTGTGTTTCCATGTGTTTCCATGTTTCTGTGTGTGTTTCCAGTGTGTGTTTCCATGTTTCTGTGTGTGTTTCCATGTGTTTCCATGTTTCTGTGTGTGTTTCCATGTGTTTCCATGTTTCTGTGTGTGTTTCCATATGTTTCCATGTTTCTGTGTGTGTTTCCGTGTGTGTTTCCATGTTTCTGTGTGTGTTTCCATGTGTTTCCATGTTTCTGTGTGTGTTTCCATGTGTTTCCATGTTTCTGTGTGTGTTTCCATGTGTTTCCATGTTTCCGTGTGTGTTTCCATGTGTTTCCATGTTTCTGTGTGTGTTTCCGTGTGTGTTTCCATGTTTCTGTGTGTGTTTCCATGTGTTTCCATGTTTCTGTGTGTGTTTCCATGTGTTTCCATGTTTCTGTGTGTGTTTCCGTGTGTGTTTTCATGTTTCCGTGTTTCCATGTTTCTGTTTGTTTCCATGTTTCTGTGTGTGTTTCTGTTTGTGTTTTCATGTTTCCGTGTGTGTGTTTCCGTGTGTGTGTTTCCGTGTGTGTGTTTCCGTGGGTGTTTCCATGTTTCTCTGTGTTTGTGTGTTTCCATGGGTGTTTCTCTGGTTTTCCATGTGTATGTTTCCATGTGTGTTTCCATGCTTCTGTGTGTGTTTCCGTGTGTGTTTTCATGTTTCTGTGTGTGTTTCCGTGTGTGTTTTCATGTTTCCGTGTTTCCATGTTTCCATGTTTCTGTTTGTTTCCATGTTTCTGTGTGTGTTTCCGTGTGTGTTTTCATGTTTCCGTGTTTCCATGTTTCCATGTTTCTGTTTGTTTCCATGTTTCTGTGTGTGTTTCTGTTTGTGTTTTCATGTTTCCACGTGTATGTTTCCACGTGTATGTTTCCATGTGTATGTTTCCATGTGTATGTTTCCACGTGTATGTTTCCATGTGTATGTTTCCATGTGTATGTTTCCATGTGTGTTTCCATGTTTCTGTGTGTGTTTCCGTGTGTGTTTTCATGTTTCTGTGTGTGTTTCTGTTTTCATGTTTCCACGTGTATGTTTCCATGTGTATGTTTCCATGTGTATGTTTCCATGTGTGTTTCCATGTTTCTGTGTGTGTTTCCGTGTGTGTTTTCATGTTTCTGTGTGTGTTTCTGTTTTCATGTTTCCACGTGTATGTTTCCATGTGTATGTTTCCATGTGTGTTTCCATGTTTGTGTGTGTTTCCGTGTGTTTCCGTGTGTGTTTTCATGTTTCCGTGTTTCCATGTTTCCATGTTTCCATGTTTCTGTGTGTGTTTCCATGTTTCTGTGTGTGTTTCCATGTTTCTGTGTGTGTTTCCATGTTTCTGTGTGTGTTTCCGTGTGTGTGTATCCATGTTTCCAAGTGTGTGTGTGTGTGTTTCTGTGTGTTTCCGCGTGTGTGTTTCTGTGTGTGTGTATGTTTCCGTGTGTGTTTCCATGTGTGTGTGTGTGTGTGTTTCCGTGTGTATGTTTCCGTGTGTGTTTCCATGTTTCCATGTGTGTGTTTGTATGTGTGTGTGTTTCCATGTGTGTTTGTATGTGTGTGTGTGTGTTTGTATGTGTGTGTGTTTCCATGTGTGTTTGTATGTGTGTGTGTGTGTTTGTATGTGTGTGTGTTTCCATGTGTGTTTGTATGTGTGTGTGTGTGTTTGTATATGTGTGTGTTTCCATGTGTGTTTGTATGTGTGTGTGTGTGTTCCCGTGTGTGTTTGTATGTGTGTGTGTGTGTGTGTGTGTGTGTGTGTTTCCATGTGTGTGTTTGTATGTGTGTGTATGTTTCCGTGTGTGTGTTTCCGTGTGTATGTTTCCATGTGTGTTTGTATGTGTGTGTGTGTTTCCATGTGTGTGTGTTTGTATGTCTGTGTGTGTTTCCATGTGTGTGTGTTTGTATGTGTGTGTGTGTTTCCATGTGTGTGTGTTTGTATGTGTGTGTATATGTGTGTGTATGTTTCCGTGTGTGTGTTTCCGTGTGTGTTTCCGTGTGTGTTTGTATGTGTGTGTATGTTTCCGTGTGTGTGTTTCCGTGTGTGTTTCCGTGTGTGTTTGTATGTGTGTGTGTGTTTCCGTGTGTGTTTCTGTGTGTGTTTCCGTGTGTGTTTCCATGTTTCTGTGTGTGTTTCCATGTGTTTCCATGTTTCTGTGTGTGTTTCCATGTGTTTCCATGTTTCTGTGTGTGTTTCCGTGTGTGTTTTCATGTTTCCGTGTTTCCATGTTTCTGTTTGTTTCCATGTTTCTGTGTGTGTTTCTGTTTGTGTTTTCATGTTTCCGTGTGTGTGTTTCCGTGTGTGTGTTTCCGTGTGTGTGTTTCCGTGGGTGTTTCCATGTTTCTCTGTGTTTGTGTGTTTCCATGGGTGTTTCTCTGGTTTTCCATGTGTATGTTTCCATGTGTGTTTCCATGCTTCTGTGTGTGTTTCCGTGTGTGTTTTCATGTTTCTGTGTGTGTTTCCGTGTGTGTTTTCATGTTTCCGTGTTTCCATGTTTCCATGTTTCTGTTTGTTTCCATGTTTCTGTGTGTGTTTCCGTGTGTGTTTTCATGTTTCCGTGTTTCCATGTTTCCATGTTTCTGTTTGTTTCCATGTTTCTGTGTGTGTTTCTGTTTGTGTTTTCATGTTTCCACGTGTATGTTTCCACGTGTATGTTTCCATGTGTATGTTTCCATGTGTATGTTTCCATGTGTATGTTTCCACGTGTATGTTTCCATGTGTATGTTTCCATGTGTATGTTTCCATGTGTGTTTCCATGTTTCTGTGTGTGTTTCCGTGTGTGTTTTCATGTTTCTGTGTGTGTTTCTGTTTTCATGTTTCCACGTGTATGTTTCCATGTGTATGTTTCCATGTGTATGTTTCCATGTGTGTTTCCATGTTTGTGTGTGTTTCCGTGTGTTTCCGTGTGTGTTTTCATGTTTCCGTGTTTCCATGTTTCCATGTTTCCATGTTTCTGTGTGTGTTTCCATGTTTCTGTGTGTGTTTCCATGTTTCTGTGTGTGTTTCCATGTTTCTGTGTGTGTTTCCGTGTGTGTGTATCCATGTTTCCATGTGTGTGTGTGTGTGTTTCTGTGTGTTTCCGCGTGTGTGTTTCTGTGTGTGTGTATGTTTCCGTGTGTGTTTCCATGTGTGTGTGTGTGTGTGTTTCCGTGTGTATGTTTCCGTGTGTGTTTCCATGTTTCCATGTGTGTGTTTGTATGTGTGTGTGTTTCCATGTGTGTTTGTATGTGTGTGTGTGTGTTTGTATGTGTGTGTGTTTCCATGTGTGTTTGTATGTGTGTGTGTGTGTTTGTATGTGTGTGTGTTTCCATGTGTGTTTGTATGTGTGTGTGTGTGTTTGTATATGTGTGTGTTTCCATGTGTGTTTGTATGTGTGTGTGTGTGTTCCCGTGTGTGTTTGTATGTGTGTGTGTGTGTGTGTGTGTGTGTGTTTCCATGTGTGTGTTTGTATGTGTGTGTATGTTTCCGTGTGTGTGTTTCCGTGTGTATGTTTCCATGTGTGTTTGTATGTGTGTGTGTGTTTCCATGTGTGTGTGTTTGTATGTCTGTGTGTGTTTCCATGTGTGTGTGTTTGTATGTGTGTGTGTGTTTCCATGTGTGTGTGTTTGTATGTGTGTGTATATGTGTGTGTATGTTTCCGTGTGTGTGTTTCCGTGTGTGTTTCCGTGTGTGTTTGTATGTGTGTGTATGTTTCCGTGTGTGTGTTTCCGTGTGTGTTTCCGTGTGTGTTTGTATGTGTGTGTGTGTTTCCGTGTGTGTTTCCGTGTGTGTTTCCGTGTGTGTTTCCGTGTGTGTTTGTATGTGTGTGTGTGTTTCCGTGTGTATTTCCATGTTTCCGTGTGTGTGTTTCCGTGTGTGTGTGTGTGTGTGTGTTTCCGTGTGTGTGTTTCCGTGTGTGTGTGTTTCCGTGTGTGTGTTTCCGTGTGTGTGTTTCCATGTGTCTGTGTGTGTGTGTTTCCATGTTTCCGTGTGTGTGTTTCCATGTGTGTGTTTCCATGTGTGTGTGTGTGTGTGTTTCCATGTTTCCGTGTGTGTGTGTGTGTTTGTATGTGTGTGTGTTTCCGTGTGTATGTGTGTGTGTGTGTTTCCATGTGTGTGTGTTTGTATGTGTGTGTGTGTTTCCGTGTGTGTGTTTCCATGTTTCCGTGTGTGTTTCCGTGTGTGTTTCCGTGTGTTTCCGTGTGTGTGTGTGTGTGTGATTCCATGTTTCTGTGTGTGTGTTTCCATGTGTGTGTTTCCATGTGTGTGTTTTCCATGTGTGTGTTTCCGTGTGTGTTTCCGTGTGTGTTTCCGTGTGTGTTTCCGTGTGTGTGTTTAGTGTGTGTTTCCTGTCCATGCACCGCGGCCGCCCCGCCACAGAGTCAGACACATATTTCATGGCTTGATGGCTTCTCAGTGTGATGCTGGGGACCGATAGCTTATCTGTGAAATCCCCAGCCCTCGCCTGCAGTTTTAGTTCAATAAAAACGTGGGAAACAACAGCCGTCGACACAGAAACCCCACAGAGAGACACAGATCAGATACGAGAGCCTGATACTGCGGCGGGGTCAGAGCGGGACAGGGGCGAGCTACATGAGAAATAACTTCACAGCAAACAGCAGGAATCCATAAACTACACATGCTTTACTTTAGAAGTGCTTTCTGCTATCTTCTAAATCCTAAACAAGAGAAATGTGACGTGTTTTGGTTGCAAACATCCCTGTGACACTGCGCATATGTAACGGGTTCTGAATGGTCACCAGTATGGACGCAGGAACACAAGACGCAGGATTTTGGTCAATGCACCTTTAATGTCCTTTAAAACAGGAGCAAGAGGCATGGAATTAGCGGACACAACAGCACGAGTACAGCTCCCAGCCCACACTGCTCATCTCAACTGATATTTTACCATCAAGTTGTACAATAATACAATTTAGAGTATGTGTCCTGAATCGGACACGCTCACCTTTTGGTATTTTTCTGTCTTCTAACCAGGGTTGCCAGATCTGACTGACAGTTTCCAGCCCAAATATAACGTAAAACCCGCCAAACGCAATAAAACCCCGCCCAAATCACAACCATTCTACAATCTTAATGTTAAAACTGTAATACATATGAAATAGCATATTTTGAGCACACAAAAATTCACAACTGCCAATGGAAAAAGTAATAAACTCCACGATAAGTGTAATCAGAAATACAAATAGCTCTCTCACATGCTTGCACTCCTCAGGGACAGGGGCGATCCACATTTTTAGCTCTGGGTCAGTCTCCTTCCTGTACGATTTCTTGTATTTCCTCCACTTCGGCGTGTTGCTAAACGCTAAAACTCCAAGCTTGAGAGGAAACACTGCTGGCCCGTCTGCGCTCACGGGGCTGCAGAGTGTTTACTTTTTTCAACCAATCAGAGGTCCATAATTAGACATGTGACTGACAACTAATGACACTAATATTACTACTTCTATTTTACAAATGAATTTTATTCATCAATAACCAGCAAATATATACAATTATTGATCAGAAAATGTAAAAAAATTAATAAAATAAGTTTATTTTACATTTTCAAAATCCCGCCCCATAAGTCTAAAAATAGCCCAAATATTATACACCCGCCCAACGCTATTTTTTTCCGCTGAGAGAGAGCAAAAGTAGCCCAATTGGAATCTGGCAACACTGCTTCTAACAGACGTTCGTAAAGACGTTAACTGGCTAACGGTTGATAAACAAAAACTCCACATATTGCTCTATCTCTGTGGTAATTTGTGTTGTATTTATGCAAAGTGTTTATAAAATAATCATGATATGAAAATAATTTTGATAGAGAAATGCGCAGGGAACGCTCAGGTCACACTCGGGCGACGTTCTTTCAGTGATCTTAGTGTTTTTGTAGCTAACTTTGTCCGTCTTGTGATTTTCTGATTAACGTTAACTTAGCTCACAATCTTATTTTGAAAGACGGAAACAAGGTACCGGGTGTGAAAATTTGTGAACACAAATATCCCAGCCTTAAATTAGAGCCAATCACGAGCGAAAAATCCAACAAATAAGTCCGAAAACGCCAGAAAGGTGAGCGTGTTCGACTCAGGGCCATAGCACTGCCGAGCTTAAACCTCGGGCGATAGCGCTATTTCATACAGCCGCAATAAAATATTTGTAAAAGAAACTATCCAACCAATATATCGTTATAAACGTAAGAAAATGTACTTTTATTTTATACAATTTGCATTAATGAAGATAATAAATGAGCGATTTTATGACTTGCTGAAGATAAAGAAAAGTAATAGAATTTTAGCCAAAAGTGTCTGACTCAGGACACACACACGCTAGTTATATACTATTAACAACTGTATACAATAACAAACATATTATTAATATAATGAAATGTACTACTATTTACTATGTTGGTATAATTTAGCATTTATAAAAATAAAAAAAACACTTATTTCATTAATAAATAAAAACAGCACCAAAACAGTACAGTACCAGATATTATTCTAGCACAAAACGAGGAAAACAGCTCATAAAACACACCTTTAAAAAGAAGCAAGAGGCATAGAATTAACGGACACAACAACAACAAGTACAGCTCCGTACGCGAGCAACGGAAAACACTGTCAATATTGGTGCTAATTATGACATGATTAGCGAGCTAAAAATAAACATATGCTTTACAACAGCAGTTATAATTACATTAACTTTGTATTTTAGCACTTTTCTGGCGACTAGCATCACTTTTACAGCTGCTAGCTTACCGCCCAATTCACACCAAAGCAGCAGCAGCGTGTAACAGCAGCGTCACGTCAGATGCAAGTGAATTGCTTTCTGTTTTATTCAATCTGACAGTTCACATCAGGGACGTCATACGCACGTCTTACGACCGATTCGCCGCGACGCTACGCTCACATTAGGTTGGACTTCTATTTTTCCAGCGTCTCCGCGTCGATCGGCAGCGCTACAGCCGGAGAAACACAGGAAACAGGCACCAAGTGTCAAAATAAGCTTCCACTACACTTTCAAAATAAAGGTTTTCTAAATGTATGACTGACGTAAACATCGCCCATCGCACCAAGGACTTCAGTGAATGTTGCACCATGGACGATGAGAAGTTAATTCTTGAGGTGGAGAACTTTAACATTAACTTTAAGACACAAAAAGATTGTAATTCTGCTTCTAGCACGATAGAAGTACTGTTGTCTGATCGCCAAGCTGAGCTACAATTAAAAAAAAATTGGTCACGTACTATAGATAAAAGTACATTTTATTCAAACAAAGTTTGGTATAAATCAGTTTGTAATATTTCTGCTTAATCATCTGAAGAAGCAAGAATATCCACCAATTATAGGAATGAAGTTGGTAAAACAGGGAGCAGATCCACAGACGCAGCGCCGTCCAAACACAGCTCTGACGCTTTCGGTGTGAATTGACGATTTTGAAAAGACGTGCGTAAAACGATTTGCTGCTGCAACGCCTCCGTAACGTTTTCGGTGTGAATATGGGGACCACAACTCACCAGCACAGACTGAGGGGGAGGGGCAGCTGCTGCATGGTAAAAAGGGCTGTGTCACATTAATTACTGCCCCTGCGCAACAGGTAACAATATGGAACCATAGTACTTCATGATAACAGAATATAAAAATAATACCACACACTGGGTCAAATTAATAACATAGGAAAAAATAAAAGAATTTGCACTGTAAAGTTTTGAGAATGTTCACTATAAAAATCAACTCGCTACACATACAATATGCAAATAATAAAAAAAACACTTGATACTATTTTCTTGAAGTATTAGGAAGGACAAGGGGAGACTGCTACCAAATTTTGCAACTAAGGGCCAGGCTAACACTTGGTCAGAGGTGTACTGCTGATTTTATTATCTCCACCTGAACCATTGCACTGCTAAAACCTCAATACAGACTTAAGACCACAAAATTTGTTTTGTTTTATTTTCTACAATATGCCAGTTTAAATTTGACTCGCTAAAACTCTCCTCAGTGTAAAATTTCACCAATGCAATTCACAAAATAAATGAGCACATATTGGTTTTAAAAACAAAACAAACAAACAAAAATCTACATTAAAGTGTTTTTTCTTTGGCATAGATTTTGTCCAGTTTATAATGCTGTTTATCTTTCTGAATTGTACCCTGGAAATTGTTAATTAGCCAGCCAGACTAACTTTTTTTTTTCTTTTTTTCTTTTTTTTCTGTTGTATACAAAGAAGTTAGTCTGGTATTTCTCGGTGTGAATTTAATTTCTATTGATAGTACAGTCAGAGGCGGAGTAACCAATAAGAGAAACGAAGCGTGGGCGCACCGTTGACCCGTCACCAAAACACACAAGCCACTTATGAAGAATTGTTGCTTTATTTGCCATAAAACACCAGTATACGCAGTATTATGAGCAACTTATACTTATTTCTGAAGGGGGAGCAACAAAAGCCAGTTGTACATCGACAAGTTTTGTTTGTTTTTTTTGTATGTGGTCATTATATAAGATGTCAACAGGACTTTACTGTTGTTAAAATGGTAACAAAAAAAGAAAAAAATCACAGAGGACTGGACAATAATGAGGACTTCAGCAGAACCAACAGGTGACAAAGGAAAGCTATAAACACTGGTAATCAGGTGAGAGAAGTCATTAAATTTGCTCTATTAGTCAGCGCCATCTTGGTTATTATTGCTAGATTATCTTCTGCTTTAGTAAGACAGTGCTGCAGATAAACGGCTGTGATAAGTCCAACAATTCATTTGGAAACAGCTGTCTATGGCTGAGACCTTCTTTTGAATCTGACAAATTATTTAGACTAAAATGTCATATTCACGATTCTTCAACCTGCTAACTTTGATATTCCACAGTTTTTCAGTTTACACCTGCACATTCTTTACTTTACAGAAGTAAGACCTTTCATTTTCTTTGTGAGCCCGAATCCTAAAACTTTGTTCTTGGGTGACTCAAATAATAATAATAAAGAACTTGAACCACTCACATGGCAAAGGTAAACCTGAGAGCAGAAAGTCCAGCGCAGCAGCAGCAGCAGTAGCAGCAGTGCGAGTGATTTCTCCGAAGAGTGTGTGTGAACAAATATAATTACTGACGACGATGAGCTAACACCGAGCAGATGTCTCGGATTCACGACCACTGAGTGCACAAACGAGGAACTTTCCATCTTTGTTTTACTGGATTTATGACAGCGCTGAACATAATATTTGAATTTTGGGTTTATTTATTCCAGGCTATTGCTTTGGCGGGAGATACTCGATGGTAAGCCATGGGTATACGTCGAGAAGCCTTTTTACCAGAAGCTAAAAAGACGATAATACATTTTTAATGGAGGAATCAGCGTTAGCCACTAAGGATTGCTAATTATGAATGAACAAGATGATTTTGGAAACTGACAGACAACCAATCAAACACTTGTAAGTAATATCAGAGCCTGGTTAGAAAGCATTGTAACAACACATTAGCTGTTTTATTTAATGTAGCAATTAGCATAGGGTGACTGGATTTTTAGACCCAAAAACTGGGGCATGTAATTTTTCACAAATCCTGGTGCTTTTAAACTCACCAAATGACAAAAAAAGCTTCCAAAATCTATACAATTTTCTGAGCACATGACACTAAGGCTTAAGTTTTGAATTTTAATGGCAATTTATTAATACAAATAATGACATTGTAAATGATTTTAGTGGCAAACGTCTTAAGACAAATGTGTTTTAAGTGTCCTATGTTTTTCTCTGGACAACTGGGACATGGTTTGGTGAAAACTGGGACATAATAGCATGTTTTACAGATGTGTCCTGGGACATGGGACAATGGCCCTAAAACTGGAACTGTCCCGGTTAAATAGAGACAGTCTGCTCACCCTAAATTAGCATTGATAATTAGCATTTAAGTTAAAGGCTACAGCAGTTTACTATTTCTTAGTTTTAATGGTACGCTAGACATGTAGTTGTTTGCTGGTGCCGTAAAGAAACAGGTGAAGAGACCAGCAGAGGACAGGAGAGTGCAGAGTGTTGCGGTCTTTTGAACATAATAAAAAAAAAAAAAAACACTTCCTTAAACTTTTTGTATGATGCCATTTTACTACAAAATGAAAAATAACTGAGGAAACGGAGCTGTTTGGATAAATAGCTGAGAGCAGACTGGATGTAGAGGGTTTGTTTGGTCAGTGCTTCCTGAAGTGGGCGGGGGCTCGTGGAACCAAGCGTTTTGAGGCCTCAGAAACTCTGCACCAAAGACTACAGAATTACTCAAACAGGTGAGAATGAAGCAAAACACAACACCAGGTATTTCCTCGGGTGTTTTTGATGAGGTAACAACTTTATACCATGGTAGAAAGCTCAAAAAAGTTTATAAAAGATCTCCTTTAAAGTAAATGCTTTAAATATTTTTACTCTGTTTGGACTGAATCTTTTTTTAATTGAACTACTTTCACCAAAGACATGTACACACCACTAGGAAGTAAGAGTGGGCAATGACCAAAAAAATTATATTACAGTATTTTTCAAAATTATGAAGGTATATCATGTTCAGTGTCTTAAATAACACATTTATTCTGATAATGCATACAGGCTTACATTTATAAATAAAATAAGAATGCATTATAGTGTTAGGTTGTCAAACATGATGAATACAAATAAAATATACAGTTAAAGATTCAAAGAGGTAGTTGTCAAGAACTGTACTGCAGCAAAAAAATAAAAAAAAAAGTACATGGAAAATTCATATTATCATTTTTTTTTAAAGAAATAGAAAAAAAATCAATTTCAAGTGTTTCTCAGAATAAAAAGAGAAACTCAAGATTCACCAGAGATGCACTCCAGTCACAGATGGTACCAGGTCAGAAAATATAAAAATTTCCATTTCAATTATTGGTACAAAATAACAGCAACATTTCCAACAGTTTGAAGCACCCCTGGGTCCTCGGTGCACCCTCCCCCTGGGCCACCTGCTCAATCATGTGTCATATTACTCCCACACCAGTGATACCACCACTTACTTCCTGCGCCAAAACCAATTTCCTGAACGAACGGATTTCATTTATTACAGCTCAGGCTCCACACCGCGGCCCTCCATTTCCACCAAATCAGGACAAAAAGCACAAACTCATTAATTTAACCTGGAGCCACTGCAGCCACTGTGCCACTGCTGGCAGCAAATGTTTTCAGATCTTTTCCCATTTAGATAATGACAGCCGTTTGTGCAGTTGTTCTATAACCTGGAGACAACAAAAGTGACTGGAATTGGATTTGGACTCTGTTGTAAAAGGACGTTTATCCAGGATGGGTCACTCAAATCAAATGAAAACCATAGCTAGGTTTAATACCAGTATTACAAGAAATTTTTATTTTATTTGACCTTTATTTAACCAGGAAAGTCCCACTGAGATTCAGAATCTCTTTGGCAGGGGAGTCCTGTTGTACGTGTTTTTAGTGTTAGGGGAAACCTACGTAGACGTGGAGAGAACATGCAAACTCCACACAGAAAGGCCTCACCCGGTCCGGGAATCAAACCCGGGACCTTCTTGCTGTGAGGCAGGAGTGCTAACCACCGTGCCGCCCGAAAATTATAATAGAAGCAAAGTAATAACTTGTCTTATCAACCCAATTATTTTGTCATTTATAATAATACCAGCAATCCAGCCACAATGCTACTCAAGGTATACTTTTGTGCCAGTCCCAAGCCTGAAAAAATACTAAATAATATGCAAATCACTGCACACTAGGAGGCAGATGATTTAAGTTTTTTAGTTTTGTTAATCTTTTTGATAGAAATGAATCATGTTATCATCATGAGTTAGCACAGAGTTAGCCTCTGCCATGCTTTTAAACTCTTAATAGATGTATTTTTTGAAAAGTCTATGGAAAAAATGAATGGGAAATTTTCTTTTACTATTGATTGAATTGTTACTATCAATGGATATCAGCTTAAGATTCAAACAGCGTCTGTGTTTATCATTGGTTAAAAGTCAGCTTGGTGGAATAAGAAGGTGGAGAGTGCAGTGTGAGTATTGTGCTACCCATGAATCAATTATGAAATGAAAAAATCAAATTACTACAGTAGGACAGGCTTCCTCTAAAAACTGACTAGCATAAAGTCATGTTGTATAGATAACTTCTTAATTATAAGTTATTAGACACATATGCAAGATAATTTTGTTACTGTATTGCAAAAGAACTTAATTTTCTTAGCTCTTTTCCAATACGTGTTCTTTAAAAACCTCCACCAGTGCCGCCATGTTTGTTGTTGTTGTTGCTCTTTTTCTTCTGTCTTGTTAAATCCTTGACTGTTCCTTGACCGATCGCCCCCTACTGGTTATTTAACATAACACAGATGATGACATAGAAAACAAATGGAAGGATAAATGCTGAATGCTCACTATCTAACCCAAAATAACATAAGCTTTTCAAGATGAAATTTGTCTGACAGCAGGTTTAAAATGGCCTATAGGTTTTTTAATATCAGCTCCTCCTGCATATTAACTTTATTTTTAGTTGATAAATAAGTAAATCTGACAGTTCAGAACTCAAACTAAATTGTAGAAGAAGGCTGTATCATGGCTTTGATTTAACCTTTCACTGTTATTTTTAATCCTTGTTTAGTATATTTAAGGCATGTTTCAGTACAAATGCATTTGAACAGTATGTAAAAATGCATTGGAGCATTTTGTAACAAGCATCATCAATAGTTAATGTGCAAACCCTCTGTGTACTCAAGGACACACACCGCTCATTATTATGCCACAAACTCCTATTTATATGTTTACTTCTGCAACTATTTGTGAATGATTAAAGGCTTTCATAGCAAAAATACATTGACTGCATTTTTAAACATTCACAAGGCCAATAAAAAGTGGCCATGCTGTTTGCTGTTACAGTTCTATAAAATAAAGACGGATAAATCAACAAATACTGCTTTAATGAAACGCAGCGCAGTAAAGTTTCTCCCTGTGGTTCTGATACTGCAGCACAAGTTCAGCCAGACTAAAGCCAGAACTAAACCAGGTCTAAACCAGGTCTAAACCAGGACTAAACCAGGTCTAAACCAGGACTAAAGCCAGAACTAAACCAGGTCTAAACCAGGTCTAAACCAGGACTAAACCAGGTCTCACCCAGTTATAAACAAGTGGAAAAAACAGAGTCTATACCAGGATAAAACAAGGGCTAAACCAGAGCTAAACCAGGAATAAAACACTTCTACACCAGGACTAAACCAGGACTAAGCCAGGACTAAAGCCAGAACTAAACCAGGTCTAAACCAGGACTAAACCAGGACTAAACCAGATCTCACCCAGTTATAAACAAGCGGGAAAAACAGAGTCTATACCAGGATAAAACAAGGGCTAAACCAGAGCTAAACCAGGAATAAAACACTTCTATACTAGGACTAAACAAGGTCTAAACCTTGACCAAACCAGGACTAAACTAGGACTAAACCAGGTCTAAACCAGGTCTAAACCAAGACTAAACCAGGACTAAACCAGGACTAAGCCAGGACTAAACCAGAACTAAACCAGGTATATACCAGGACTAAACCAGGACTAAACCAGAACTAAACCAGGTATATACCAGGACTAAACCAGGTCTAAACCAGGTCTAAACCAGGTCTAAACTAGGACTAAACCAGGTCTAAACCAGGTCTAAACCAGGTCTAAACCAAGACTAAACCAGGACTAAACCAGGACTAAGCCAGGTCTATACCAGGACTAAGCCAGGACTAAGCCAGGACTAAACCAGAACTAAACCAGGTATATACCAGGACTAAACCAGGTCTAAACCAGGTCTAAACCAGGTCTAAACCAGGACTAAACCAGGACTAAGCCAGGATAAACCAGGACTAAACCAGGACTAAACCAGGACTAAACCAGGACTATACCAGGTATATACCAGGACTAAACCAGGTCTAAACCAGGTCTAAACTAGGACTAAACCAGGTCTAAACCAGGTCTAAACCAGGTCTAAAGCAGGTCTAAACCAAGACTAAACCAGGACTAAACCAGGACTAAGCCAGGTCTATACCAGGACTAAACCAGGACTAAGCCAGGACTAAACCAGAACTAAACCAGGTATATACCAGGACTAAACCAGGTCTAAACCAGGTCTAAACCAGGTCTAAACCAGGTCTAAACTAGGACTAAACCAGGTCTAAACCAAGACTAAACCAGGACTAAACCAGGACTAAGCCAGGTCTATACCAGGACTAAACCAGGACTAAGCCAGGACTAAACCAGAACTAAACCAGGTATATACCAGGACTAAACCAGGTCTAAACCAGGTCTAAACCAGGTCTAAACCAGGTCTAAACCAGGTCTATACCAGGACTAAACCAGGACTAAGCCAGGATAAACCAGAACTAAACCAGGTCTAAACTAGGACTAAACCAGGTCTAAACCAGGTCTAAACCAGGTCTAAACTAGGACTAAACCAGGACTAAACCAGGACTAAACCAAATCTCAACCAGGTCTAAACCTAGATTAAACCAGAACTAAACCAGGTCTACTGTATACCACGACCAAACCAAGACTTAACCTTAACTAAACCGGGATCAAACCACGACCAAACCAGGGCTAAACAAGTTCTAACCCAGGACTAAACCGGGCCTATATAAGAAGA
>CM036244.1:7861533-7894033 GCA_020698575.1 Bostrychus sinensis | reverse complement strand
CCAAGTCGTGTCCCTATTGTTAAAACAGAAAATACCCCATTTATCGTACGTCAAAACCACAGCTTCATGTTTCCATATAAATGTTAATGCTTTCCCCCGGAAGCCCATTCACTACGGTCCGGAGGGGCTTTCTGCAAATGTAAGGACACACAACAAAACAACAAAAAAATACAAGTCTTCTGAAGGAAAAGAGAAAGTAATCCAGGCGCTGTGTAAAATCCTGCATTTTCTAAAGGTCATGTTGGATTCATAAACGCCTGATGAATTACGTTGAGGGCTTTTATTGTGGCGGGATGGAGAAACAAAAGGAGGATTGTGTGTGCATGGAAACAAAGCTGGAGCAGTTTCTCATTAATTATGTTTTTAAAGCAGGGTTTAAGAGTTAGACTTTGAAGAACAGTTTGAAAGCAAGAATATGTTTTATGTAAAAATAGTGTTATTATACAAATGTTTAATTCTGTTTGTCAGGGAATATTAATATTTGAACTTCATTACCCACGATCTCTTACAGTGTGTTTTCTTTTTTTAATTGATGGAAACTTTTTAATGAATTGTATGTGATATTGATCATGTGTGAAAAAACATCAGCTAGGCTTTATTACTAAGCTCATATTGATTGGTCAACAACACCTGTCAACACTGTCAGGGAAGTGTTTTTTCCAGTGCTGCTACATCTGCCTACAGAGACACAAAAAGAGAGAAAATGGAAAGAAACGTGATTGGCAAAGCAATTACCCAATGATGAACAAGGTTGGCATTAGTCAGGTTTAACTTTATATTTACAAAAAATAATATAAGCGTCAAATCTAAGGTTAATGCCGTAGTATTTTGCAGTAAGCAGCTCTCATTACTTCACAGTATTTTTTAATGAAAAAGTGAGAAAGGTTTAGTTGTTATTCTGTGCTGATATGAGGTGGGAAAATTGGCACCAGGATGGATTAAAAAATAGTATGTAATGCATTTTTAGTATGGAAATCCTTAATTTTGCTTGTCAATGCATATTAGTTTTTCAGTCCAAAGTGTAAATTCTAATCCTAATAAAGCAGTATGTAACAAATACAGTACATCACACGTAATAAAGTCTAGATGACAAATGTTATTTCTATAACAAGGTTAAGTTAGACTCTTATTGTTCCCATAGGAAAGTTTGTTCTCTGCATTTAACCCATCCTTCAGTGTTGCTGGGGCAAACTGTCAGGGGCAGCGGGCGACCAGGGACCTCAGGATCTGATCTTGGTCCGGACTTACTGAGGTGGAGGATTAGTGCACATTTTAGGCTGATGGGGAAAACCTAAGTCTTAAGAAATGCAAAAAGCTGAATTTAAGTCTTTAAAAAGTCTTAAATTTGCAGAGATGCAAAGTATTAGGACTTGTGTGGAGGACAAGGACATCACATATAACAGGTTTCAGGTAAGCAGAATATATAAGGTTCTATTAAGATGAAACTGTAAACAAATAAATAAACTACTGACTTGCAGAAGCCCTGAAAATCATAGCATCCTAAGAAAATTCGTCCAGACACAGGAAGAACATGTAAACACCGCACAAACACTCCACTCTGGAAATCAAAACTGAGAACTTCTTGCTGTGAGACGACAATGCTGAACACTTTGCCTCCATGCCGCTAAAATACTATTAGATGTACTGTTTTGTTTGTTGTGGAAATGTTCAAATGAAACCTTTGAAACCTTTATGTTCCACTTTGTAAAGAATCGTTTCAATTTGTTTTTCATGTTAAAGTTCAGATCTCACTCCAAGACCTCTTCTTGGTCTGAGAATACTTTTTACAGCAACTTTCACTGAAGCATCTAAACAAGACACACTCGAAGCAAAAAAAAACATCTCTCTGATTTTTTTGGGCCAAACTGAGATCAAAACGCTGTTGATGTAAAAACCCAGCACTCCACTGGGACAGCCCTCTCTATAAACCCTCCCCACACTGGTCATACCTCCATCCATCCATCTATCCCCGCGCCTCAGAGACTCAGGAATAAACATTTCATAATGGACATATCGATTTGCCCTGGGTACTTTTTTATCATCGTAGAAGGAAGTATTCTCACGAGGATGAAGGAGATTACGTGTTTGTTTACTTATTTATTTGTGATCAATAAAAGCTGTGAGAAAGGGTCGGAAAAGGCCATAGACTTACGTAGACGACTCATGTCAGATCAGAGCGTCAAGTGAAATATGAATCGACTTGTTTAATTTAAAGGATGACTATTGCCATATAAATCTTTTAGCTGTGACATTTAGCAGCTGTTCAATGCATGGAACATGACAGCAAGATTGTTTTGCATCAGACATCGATTGGTTATTGTGGCTCTGGTAAGCTAGGCCTCAGCCGCCCATGACCCCATAACGTAAATAAGTGAAGATACGTAGCTAAATAGATACTTTAGTGACTATATTTAAGACTTTTTTCTCAGATTGGTGAGATACATGTACCTACTGCATTTGTCAACCGCAATAGTGATACACTATTTTTCCAAAAGTATAATCTCACCTGCCTTTACACACATATGAACTAAAGTGACATCCCATTCTTAATCCATAGAGTTTAATATGACGATGGCCCACCCTTTGCATCTACCTTCGTCAGACAACTATGTGTCCACTGATGTTGGACGAGAAGCCCTGTCTCGCAGTCTTCACTCTAATTCATCCCAAAGGTGTTCTGTCAGGTTGAGGTCAGGACTCTGTGCAGCTTCAGTCAAGTTCTTCCACACCAAACTCACTCATCCATGTCTTTATGGACCGTGCTTTGTTGGAACAGGAAGTGGCCGTCCCCAAACTGTTCCCACAAAGTTAAAAGCATGGAATTGTCCAATTGTTCAGAGTTACTTTCACTGGAACTAAGCTCCTGAAAACAATCCCACACCATAATCCACATTCAGTTATTTGGGTGGGTGAGTGAGTACTTTTGGAAATATAGTGTAACTCCAAAGTAGTCTGGTGTGATGGGATTTGAACTACCAATACTGAAAATTGTGTAGTACTGTGCCCTAAGCCTTAAGTGGTATTTGAGATCATATTCTTGACAAATCTGCCTATCCCAGCCACTACTGACCTCAGGCAATAGCCAGGACCATAGCCAGTTAGTCACAGGGTGGACATTGATAGACGCATCCTGACAGACAACCATTCACTCTCTACATGATTCATTAGGAGTAATGCTAAAATCACCAATTCTCCATCACATGCATGTCTTGAGTTGGGTATACACTGGACTGGACTGTGTTAAATTGTAAACTACCACTTGTTCACACTGCACATGGGTTTGTGCTTTGAATCGTGGCTACGATGGAAGTTAGACCGAGCAAATTTCCTGCCCTGCCCTGGATGCAGTATGTTTACATCACGGGTGTCCAAACTTTTTCCAATGAGGGCCAGATCTTCAAGGGCCGACAGTCTCTCCTGATGTTCTCTAAAAATTTAACACATGTACAGAATAAATAAAATGCGCATTGTTTTATAAGCATTTTGTTTTCAAAAGCCAAATTATTATAAATTATTAAGCAGTCACTTTTGTCTTGCACTTTTTTTGTCTGTGCTCACTTTATTTTCTTGCTTTCTGCACTTTAGTCTGTATAAGAGGAACTTAAACAAGTGAATTTCTCTGATTTTTCTCTGAGATTAATGAAGTTCAATCTAATCTATCTAATATTTTCCCAACAAAATAACATCTTTGAACATAAAAACTGCAACTGCAATTATTTTTCAACAAACTAATTTTAAAATACAAGGCAGAGAGCAGTAGATGAGATACATAAATGTACAGACAAAGCTACAGAAACATTGTATGAAAGTGCTGGAGGGCCATAAGTAATGCATTTTGTCACAGAAGCTGAGGGCCATATAAAATCTCAGACCGTGCCACAAATGGCCCCCGGGCCGCACTTTGGACACGTCTGGTTTACATGATCGTAGCGTGATCCAGAAGCTGCCACCGCTTCCTCATTGATTGCTCTAACGGTGTTTATGTCAAGCATGTACATGGAAAAGTAAATACATCAAAAGGGAAAAGATGAAATGTGCTCACTGTTGTTTTTACAAGGATCCACTAAGGTTTTCTATTGGTCATACAGAGATTGTTGGTGCAGTGAGAGGCAGACACTCAGCAATTAATCTTCCAAAATATCAGATATTGCAAAGGCGCATTTATACTCTATGCTAGATATGCATTTAGATATGGATGGTACGCTCTGTCCGTCTTGTGTGTTCATTCTGTCTGAACATTGGTCAGAGCTTGGAGCTTGGAACAGAGCAATACGTGTGTTGACCGTTGGGGACGCTAGTGAAGTCACAGCAGAAGAAATTGCTTAACTTTTTAAAGAGCGACTAGATCAAGTTTGTCACAGTTTATTCAAAGACTGAACAGACCACCACAATTTTTGACGTTTTGGCTCTTTTTCAATAAATGTGGTGTTAAAATCTCCTTCAACACCGCCATGTTTGTTGCGGTTGTTGCTCTTTTTCTTCCATCTTGGTAAAATGTTTGACTGTCAACAATTGCCCCCTACTTTTTAGGAAACATAGACAGAAAACGGTTGGAAGTATAAATGCTTGTGACGATAACACTTGGAAAGGACAGATCTATTTATGAATGAAATGGGAGTATAAATAGGCCTTAAAATGGCTCTATCTGTGACTGTTTTTGCCCTGTCATACAATAAGACGTACGAACACCATTTTTACCACCACGATTAGGAATCTTTCACCTGTGGCGGCCGAAATCAGGAAATCGGAGAGAACCCACAGTAACATGGGGAGGACATGCAGGCTCCACAGTCCAGAGATTGTAGTCATCTGTTTAAGGATCAAACCCAGGATCTCCTTTCTAAGCAGTAGAAGTGCTAACCACTCTGCCACCGTGCACCCCCCTGTCAACAGTGAATGAAAAAAACACTTAATTATCATTTTTCATTTTTGTGACATTTAAAAATCCAGTTTCCATTCATTAATCACCATTAGACAGCTGCATATTTTTGCCTGTGCTGTACTTTCACATGCGTGGACATGACCTTGTTGTGTTGCGTGCCCATGTTTTCCTCACATAATCTGTTTTGTGTGTTGCATATTTGAGCCGTCAGCAGCTTGAAGAGTGTCTTTCTGCCGTGACAATGAAAACACATCCAGACCTACTCACTGAGCTGGAGAGGCCTTTTTAACACCACAAAAAAAGATGAAAAACCTCTGAATTCCCTTCATCTCTCACTCCTCGAGACCTCAAATTTCCCACACTCAACCACCCTGCATTTTACAGCCACTATTACTCTCCTTTCTCTTTGCACCTGAACAGCCTAGTACTTTTCTCTCATCATTGTACTTCCATTACCTCCATATGCGCAGAGGATCCTCTCTGGGGTCTTTTGTGCCCTCCAGACACAATGGTGTCCATTCATTTTGCGCCAAGAGACACTGATACCAATTACTGCGGGGCGCAAAAGGCAGCACAACCCCGTGATCTGCAGGAGGACGGGAATGGATTCAGATGGACAGAGAGTAGTGAGAGACAAAGCAAGAAATGAGACAAATGAACAAAAATACGGGATATGGAAAAGCTACTCTTAAGTTATCTGAAAGCTATCATCCCAAAAAATGTAAAAATGTACATTTCAGGAACAGAAACATGATAAAATTACAACCCTATTCTGTAAAAGTTAAGACATTGTTAAAAAGCTATAGCCGGCGATCCTGATGAAACTATATTGTATTTTCAATAAAGCAACATGCCAGGTGTTGAAACTGATATGTTTTACTGTTTCGTAAAAGCTATATTAGACTTTTTTTTATATAATGGCAGCACCATGTCTTTAAAAACTTGGGACAGGGCAACAAAAGGCTGGAAAATAAAGGTTTTACAAAAACATATAGAGAAGTATTTTGTAACTGATTAAGCTGATATCACTGCAGCTAACTTTGTTTAAAAGGAGCGTTTTAGAAAGTTTCTATTATATTGGGTGTATTGGATGCTTGTGATCTTTCAGCAGCAACACCTTTGCATTAGTATTTCACATTTTATAACTTAAAATAATGTATATGTACAGAAAACGTCTTCTTTCAGGGAGCTTGAGCTGTTAACTCTACTTTGCTGCAAACGTTTGGATTAGGAGTCTGCTGGCAACAGTGGGGAATGGACTTAGCGTAAAATGTCTATTTAGCACAGCTATTAGCATCATGACACTAACAGATAGATAAATAAGCTGACTGCTTTGTAGTGATAGCAATTTATGAGCTGAAATTATCAGAACGAGTCCAGGGAAGGGTTTTAGAAATGTGCAGGAGCATCTCCTTCTTTCACGTCTAGGGAGAGCATCAGCAAATAGGATTACTCAAACAAAATATTACTCCAGGCATGTTTTTGAGGTGCAAACAATATTATAACATGGTTAAAAAGCTCAAAAAGCTAAATTGTATTCAAAAGATGAGTTTTTAATTTTGTCTCAGTATAGCTTTAACTTGTATTTGTGCCAACTATGTTCACATTTGAAATACAGTATATGAACATTATGGTATGCAATTCCTGGTATGAATTTGAGATTTACCAAATATATCAACAACAACCAGTCATTTTTGCCATTTAAAAACATCTCATTAAATGTAGTGTGTTGTTTATGAAAAAAAAAAAACTTTTATCAAACTTTAGGCTTCTTTGTGACGGTGTAACATTTTTCCACACTTTTGTTCAGATGATGCTAGAGGCAGCTGAGCGCAGATGAGTTGCAGCCACAGAGGAAGTCGCTGTGCTTTCCTCTGCAGAAGTAGCCTGCTCATGATCCTCATGGCTCTGTGTAGAAAATACATGGCAAACGTTAAAACGCTGCTAAAATACTTGCTTTTACACTAAGGCACAAAACTAATTGTGAGAAAGTTGTGACAATGAGTAAAATATGAATAAAACAGAAAGCAATGGTTCAATTCATTTTTTCTTTTTCTTTTATTCCCTGTTATAATTTGTAATTGCTCTGTTTTTTTATTCATACTTTTTATCGACATGGCTACTACTTTTTTTTGGTCTCTCGGCTGGCAGGTCTTTTCACCGGATGCCCTTCCTGTCGCTACCAGCTACCTTGCCCATTGACACAACAACAGTATGCACTTCAGATGAGGATTTACCCTCCGGTCTTTGTGGCCCTCGGGTGCTCATCTTTGCGGGAGGAGAAGTTGTTTTTCCCATCTTCATGTGCTTTAGTCTCAGAAAGTCGGGACACTGACGTCACCAGATGCAGACCAAATAAGTTTTTGGTCAGTAATGTTATTAATTGGCGCTTAACACAGCTAACTAGTCAGATTTAATGTTCTCACTACTGAAAAGATAAACGTTAATACATTTTGCAAATATAGCTTTAGCCAAAGAGCTTGGAAGTGAAATAAAATAACTGCAATGATTGGCATTTTCTAATACAATGTTACTTCTATGCAAGCGGCAGCCTTAAACTCATATTATTAGCATTGTTTAGTCAAAGAGCTCATGTATAACACGCAAATTTGTTAATCAGCTGCTTTTCTGCATTGTCCATGAAGCAGATGACGTCCGGTGTGGAATCCAGTCTGCAGGTTTTGACTCGAGTTCTTTTTATGAAATGTGTAGGCGGAAAAACGCTTTCTCGAGTTTCCAAGGACCACATGAATGCACCATATCCCTGCAACTACGGGCCAATAATTTTACACATTGCCCCAGGTTTTTCAGAATTGGGTTTGTGTTGTTTGTAGACATCAGCCATTATTAATACATCCATGTTTACCTGTGAGAAAACATAACATAGTCCATTTTCTGTTTCTCTTCATCTGTGAGGTCAGTCACTCTGTTTCAACACGGAGGAGAAGCAGGTCCCACATCACTTGAACTAAAGGAGTCACCGAGTGGACAGAGGAGGATTTTGTTTAGATTTCTCCAAAACGCCTTCCTGTGGCCCTTCTCTGGAACAGGATTAGGCTCTTGTTGGCCAACGTTTCTTCCTTCTATCACCTTTTGCATTAGACTCGATGTTGGCTGAGCGACTGAAGGAGACGCTGAAGTGGAAGAATGTGCCGATACTTTTGCAGACATTCGGTTCTTCAGTGTCTGAATTATTCTCATTACATGCAGCATGGACAGTCTCCTCAGCAACTATTTTGGAGGGACTGGTTCTTGAGAGTTCTTGACCCAACTTAGTATCAGTGCGGTGGCCAGAACCACATAGATTATCAATGCAAGGACAAGGAAGGGCAGTCTAAAAGAAAAACATTTAAGATTATAGCAGCTTTTCATCCTCTGAAAAATGTTTTCCATTTTCCGAGATAAAACCACGTGAGTATGATCAAATATGAAAGAAGAAGTCCCATTTCAGAAAGATGAGAATTCAAGGACCTTATGAATGCAGCGTAAGTCTCAGGAAAACTCAAAAAACAATGGCCGTATTTTGATGAGTTTTCTTTGCTTTTTTTTTAGCAAGGGTCTGTAATCTGGCAAGGAAGACTCCAGCCACAAGGGTCAGTAAAAAAAAAAGGATTAGTTTTATATTTTGATTCATAAAGGATCCCTGCTTTAAGTCCAGATTTGGGCACTGATCTGTATCGTTGCCATTGTGAGTTCTTCCTGTTTCATGTCAAGCCAAATGACTTTTGTGTTGTGTGGAAAGATTTTACACAGGCTTTGTCACAGTAATTTAGGAGATAATGTGCCATAATTGTTTAGAAATATTGCTGAAATTGAAAAAGAATAATTTGTTCCTTACATTATGACATTGACATTACTAAAAACATAACCTACTAACCTACATAACCTACAACTTGGCAGATGTATTATAATTATTATCTGTATTTAGTATTCATCTCTGTTTATAACCAGCCATGTAGGTGAAAATTTACAAATTCCAAAAATACAAATTTCAAATATGAATTACTACTAAATTAAGCTCAAATAGAAAAGTGAAAAAGTAACTTACATTGACAGATATAACTGAGAAAATACAAGTATTTCCAGCAGTGTTCAATTGTTGCCCTGAGCTGTGTTTTCTTTGCATTAGTTATGGTTTCAGTTTAGAATATTTTCCTAGAAGGAGTTTGTTTATTTATGAGTTTGATTTTATTTATCTTTTTATTTTTTATTATTTATTTATTTATTTATTTATTTATTTATTTATTTATTTATTTATTTATGTATTTATTTATTTATTTATTGCCTTGGTTTGTTAATGCGTTTGAAAGTAAACAAGGCCATTTAAGCCAAAAACTAAAGCTAAATTAGGAATGTCCTGTAGTGGTAAAACATAGTGCCAAGACTTATGCAGGATTTATGTAGTCCTCAGACGCTCGGGAAAATGTTATTTTCTGAGTTGAAAAATGCACATAAATGCCTGCATGAGTCAGAAAAAGAACTCAGAAACTCGTGACAAAACCTCGGGCCCAACTATCCCACTTGATGTCATCTGCTTCGTGGACAGAGCAGAAAAGTAGCTGATTTATTCATTTGCTTTTTATACATGAGCTCTTCGACTAAACGTTACTAATGATGAGTTTACTTTGTCACTTATATAGAAGTAACAGAGTTAGGGTTAGAAAGGCAACCAGTGTCACTGATTCAACACACAAGTTCTTTAGCTAAAGCTATAGGCTATTTGTTACATTTATAAACATTCACCTTTTCAGTCATGGGAAATTAAAGCTGACTTAAGCACTAACTAAATAAAATAGTAAAATCAAATTTAAAGATTATAATTAAGAATCTATTAAAATTAAATTAAAAAGAAGAGTGCAGATAAAACACTTTCAGTTGTCATATGCACAGCTAAAAAGAACAGTTTTAAGTCTGGACTTGAACATTGTCAGAGCAGAGGTCTAACATCGTCAGGAAGATTGTTCCAGAGTTTAGCTGCAGAAAACTGAAACGCTGCTTCACCGAGTTTAGTCCTGACTCTGGGACCAGCAGAGACCTGTCCCTGAAGTTCTCAGAGTCCCAGATGGTTCATATGGGACCAACAGGTCAGAGATGTACTGTGGTGCTAAACCATGGAGAGACTTGTACACAGCAGAGATGTTTTAAAGTCTGTTCTCTGAGCGACAGGAAGCCAATGCAGAGACCTGAGGACAGGACTAATATGGTCGTACTTCCTGGTTTTAGTCACGACCTGAGCAGCAGCGTTCGACTGCAAATCTACAAATTTTACTCACATAATAGTTGGGTTGTGGACAATTGCAGTTTAAAACAAATCTAAGAAGATTCAGTGGGATTTTTTCCCTGAAATCTGTAATTTTCCTGTGGAATGGTTTCATAGGGATTCTATGGTCATTCTATGGGCAAATAAATGATAATTCTGTCCTGGAGCACATTCTTTGATACAGCAGGAGAGATACAGAGCTCATCTTGGGCTTAATCTGTAGCTAATGAAGATGTTTCCTTTTTATAGTTTACATGAGACAGTAATTCCTATGACACAGTGTCATAATGTAAAGGTTTGTAAAGAGAATTTGTCATCGAGGTGGCCATTTTTTAAATATATTTGCCAATAAATTGTTTGATAATTGGAAACAGAAAAACATAAAGCCCTATAATAATATTTTGCTATGTTTCGCATCATGTCAGGATTTTTTGTTCTAAATTTCATTACTAACCCCATCCTCTGTATGCATCTGTAGCGCCACTTTTCACACTCACAAAATTCCATCTAAGGCTTGTCCTGAAAAAGTGTTTTTTGAGGTCCTGGGACCAAATGGTGCCGAGTTGTAACAAATGATTTCGACCTTGTAATGGCCCAAGGTATGGACTAATCAAAAATAATAGTGAACAAAAGGTAGCAAAAATATCGCATGGAGTGGTTCTGGCTCCCGGCCTAAAAAAAGTCAGAAAAATGACTTCTCATCTCTGAAAGACGAGCTTCCAAGGACAACATGAACGAACGCTGCATTATACTCAAAGCAGATGTTCCATTTCAGGGGTAAATGCTCTTTCCATTGAGCCAAAACAAACCTTATATCTCACAACAGTGAAGAATCCTCCAAAACTAATCATTTGCTCCTTTACTGACCCCTTGTGGCTGGAGTTAGTGTTTTTGGCCATATCTTGCAATGGCACAGACCCCTTTAAAAACAAAAAAAAAGAAAAAGATCCATATGATGACAAAACTAACCATGACTTTCTTTGACCATTTTTCGAAACTTTCCTGAATTTCTTTTCAAAATCTGACTATTACATTTAAAATGATCTTGCTAACAAACAAACAAACTTATTTTAGAAAGAAAACAAAACTCTCAAACTGACCTATACGTACTTTTTCAGTGTCCCAGCTTTCAAATATGTCACAGATACCTCTTTTCACATCTGACCCGAAAATATAGCTTTTGCTTTTAACACAACCCAGTTTCCACCGAGAACCACTGTTTTTGTTGATGATTTTCTGAGTGACGAATTGAGTTCAGTGAAGTGTGAGAGATGTCACAGGTACAGGCCAGTCCCGTCGTCGTCGCAGAGAGGAGAAACGCTCAGAGCAGTCGGACAAGGCAATTTAGTGTCTGACCCCCGGCTGAGCATTGGACCTCTGTGTGGAAAAGTTAGAGTTATACTGTTTTTACAAAGTCATACGATGTAATCTGGTGAAATTATCTTTTGAGTAATAATAAACATCAGGTATACTCTGCATGATTTCATCCAGTCTCAGGTGAAATATTCCTAAAAATCGCTCGTTGTCGCTCAAAAACGGTGGTTGTACGTCTTACAGTGAGACGTACCTGCACCCATAGGACACTGTTTGATGTTTTGCAGCAGTTTCTTGTGGATAACTTTGGCTGTGTTGATTCAAATGCCTTAGATTTTGCCTCAGATCTGTATTTTGGGATGAATTTAAGATTCTTCCTCTTAAAAATAGTCACACTTTTACCACTAAGACATTTTTTGCCATTGACTCCCATTCAGTTGACATTTTTATAATACACTGTCACTGCAATATAATTTCACATTTTTATCAAGTATTTCATGGATTCATGATAGTGAGGGATTGGAATTTTAGTTTTTATTGTTTTCTACTAGGTGGCACTATTTCCCCATATATGACAGACAGAGGTATATGGGGGGAAATGGCCCCATTAGTGTTTGTATAAATTATCGCACCTGAAAGGCATATTTTAAAAAAAAATCTGAATTAAAATGATTTTGGTGAGTCATAAATTGGCGTCAAACTGTGTGTTGAAAAATTTGCATCAGTGCACTGTGAAACTGTGTCCAGACTGTGCAGAGGCCTCTGTGTGCGTCACAAAAACCGGAATTCAAGGGGTTACATTTCATAAGCAGAAGCACATTTTTGCTATGAATGGTGAGGACTGAAGTTAATCATTGTAACTATGAAAAAAAAAAAAAAATATATATATATATATATATATATTGTGCCTTAAGGCAAAAGGTATACCTAAAACGTTAGGTGTGCAGGAGGGTTAAGACTGTGACAGATATCAACCAGTGTTGGGATTTACGCTCGTCTTTTCATTAAATATCGCCACTGCTTTAAAAAACTGCTTCAAACACTTTTTTACCTCTTGTGTGACTCTTTACATAACAGAGGCCTGCCTCCTGGACCCAGAGTCATGGAAACAGCAGCTCGTACTGACACATCTCATACCATTCTCCCTGGTGGAGAAACGCCTCATGTTTCCAGGTAAATACAAATAAAATTGTGCTTCAGTAAAATTGTATTTGAATTTTTGAACTGTGACCATCTCTTTTCATGTATTACTTTGACGTATTAAGGTATTGCTTTTAATCTGCTTTTTGGTTTTGATTAATGCACCCCTTTCTTGCAGCGTGGTCTCATATATGGTAAACATTAATGATAACTTTTGTATTATGATGTCAAAAAACTGCCACAAAGTCCCACACACTGCCCCGGACCCTTTCCCCTCTCCGTTCACAGCACATTTGTCTTTATAATTCCTCTCTTCTCTCTCCGGATTTGCTGCTCAATTTCTTCCATTTCGCTCCGACACTAAGCCCCTCTCTCTGGACACTGTCATTGTTTTCCATTTGGGAGGCCTCCTCAGTGCTGCGCTGCGGGACAGAGCCAGATGAGGACAGGGACCAGAGCTGGGGCCAAGAGCCAGGGAGCTGCCGGCCAATTTCCCATGATGCTTTGCTCTGCTGCTCTGGGACTAGAGTCAAGCTCATAATTTCCTCAAATGTCTTCACACACTCAGGCTCATTCAAGGGACTTTATTTTAGACAAGTTGTATTATAAATCTTTTGAGCAGTGATCATACTGCGTCACCTCAGGCAGAGAAAATGCAAACTGGAATATTTATTTGCTATTTGTCTTGAAAATCCTCTAAAATCGACTAAAACTAATGAAACTGCACACACTTTCTATGTCTGTGTGTTTGTCATTGCAGTTGTCTGAAGCAATGATTTATCAGGTTGTTACTTTACTTCTGTTCTTTACAATTTTATTCAGCAAAAACTTTATTAAAATATACATACAATTTAAAAGAAAAAGGTTGCTACAAGGACATGTTCTACAGAAAAATAAAAACAGAAGTAAAAGACTTGCATACAAAACCCACATTAAATATAAATGAAGTGTTTTTGATTTTGCAAAGTCTTTAAAAATAAAAAAGAAACAGGAGTATGAACATCCACAGTTGAAGAATGTTGTTAATAATCTCTGTTTTTCCACAGAAAAGGTCTAAACACCTACTGAAAAATATGGGCATGCGGAAACATGCTTTGTATTTTCTCTACTTCCAAGAAAGTCTTGTGCAAAGCATTCTGGGAAACCAAAGCATTCTCAATGGCTGTGTTTGGACGTCATCCCTAATCCTTCTATGGTGCACTCTATGGTCACGGCATTTTGTATTAATGTCTGAATGTGTAGTGGATAAAAAATAGTACCCTCAGAATTTCCCACAATGCATTTTGAAAAGTAGTGGACATCAATGGTCACTAGACGGTCCGTATAGACCAGAATGCTTTGCGAGTTTCGGAGGAGAACAGCGGGACTGTGGCAGGACTTTAAACTGAACCCAACACGTCTGAATGAAACCAGTTAGAAACACTGTTTACTTCTGTCAGGTCGTATTTATGAATAAATTGCTCTTAAATAAATCGTTACGGTGTAAAAATGCTAACGTTAGCTTACCTCAGCCTGTACAGGTGACAGCTTCCCCTCTTAAGGCACAGAGCTGCAATAATCCACTCTGTTTTATTCATTAAAGTGATCATTCATGGTAAATATCACATGTACGATTATTATTTATCTATAAGTAACTAAAATATTGCTTAAGTCAGGTTGGGCTGTATCACAGAAGCCTATTATCAGCGGAGCTCACTGAACTTTTCTTTTACACAGACGCCAGAGTCACATGATCAACGGCGAGCTAA
The DNA here is from genome assembly GCA_020698575.1 of Bostrychus sinensis. Taxonomy (NCBI): domain Eukaryota; kingdom Metazoa; phylum Chordata; class Actinopteri; order Gobiiformes; family Eleotridae; genus Bostrychus; species Bostrychus sinensis. The sequence continues at coordinate 7,879,689 of CM036244.1, read as the reverse complement.
AAATAGTGGGCGAGTGTCCAAATCATTCACAAAATGAGTGCACTATATAGTCTGCTATATAGTGCTGGAATATATAGGGACTGAGGGGTTAGGGGCTAGGGGCTAGGGAGGATGTTCAGACACAGGCTGTGTTTGTAGACGTCACTTCCAAGGAGGAGTCACACAGCCATCAGCCATCAGCCAGCGAGCACTCATCAGTCTTACACTTAGCTCCATGTGACCTGTGACCAATCAGTTTTGATTATTTACTCATAGAAACGCATAGAGCTCAGTCAGTAGAGATGTTCACCCACTAACTTAAAGGTTGGCAATTCGATACTACTACTACTACTACTACTGACATTGCATAGTGTTGTTGTGTCCTTGGGCAAGACACTTAATCCACCTACCCTTCAGTGTCTGAAAGAATGTGAGAGCAATGTGAGTGTGAATGTTTCCTTTTGCGGTCCCCATGGAAGTAGAAAAGCACTGTAGAAATGACCATTTACTGTGTTTGGTGTTGGTTGGAGGGGGTTGCAGAATGACAGCCACATCTCTGTCAGTCTGCCCCAGGGCAGCTGTGGCTACAGAAGCAGCTCACCACCACTGAGTGTGACTGAGGAGAGAACGAATGATGCATTTTTAAAGCAACTTTGAGTGACTTCTAAAAAAGCACTAAGACAGATACATTATTATTATTATTATTATTATTATTATTATTGTTATTGTTGTTGTTATTATTATTATTATTATAAATCCTCACTGTTTTTTATTAACACTGACCAAGAAAACCACAAAATTTAAAAGTTTACTGAACTTTAAAGTTAGAGTTTAGCGTTAGTACTTCTTCTGGTGTGTAATGATTTTGTCAGTGAGGTAAACAGCGCCATTTGGTGGCCTAATAGGGTTACTACACATTCTTCATAACAACTACAGATTTCAGATACAGATTTTCATGTGAATTAGCCACGGTGTGCAGTGATTTGCATACTGATTTGGCACAAGCTTTACATCAGATGCCTTTCCTGAAACAACCCCCTTTTACCGAGCTTGTGACCTTCTCTGTTTGGATTCCCATTAAAACAGCCCCTAAACTGGATTTGGACTCTCCGACGATGACTAATAGATTTATTTCTATGCTAACACATTTAAAAATAGCATAGCACGTGTTTAACATATCCCATACAGCAGCAGCCATATGCAAGTGGTAACACATTTACGCTAACAGACACAGGCATGAGGAGACGTACAACAGGCTGGGAGCGCCACAGCTGCTCCGAGCGCAGGTGACAGGAAGCATATGGTCCGATCTGTGCCACGCTCAACATGACACGCACCGAGACGACAGCACGGCGCTACCGCATGTCATAATTACTGCGAGGAGCTGTAGCAACCAGGAAATGTGCTGCAAAACACGGCGCTGACAGGCTGCGGTTCAGCTGTAACATGGAGTTTCGCTTGCACACACTTCACGTCTCTGGACATCACGCCGGGGCACTTTGTTTTCTGCAGTTCGAGGTCAAGTTTGTGTTGACCTAACTAGTCTGGAGAACACTTGCGAGGGTCAGCAGCAGCCATACATAACAATGATGGAGCAGACACAGATGGTACGGCCTCCCGCAAAAAGCGCAGCCTAGAAAACCTAATAGCGAACTGTTTATTGGGTCAACTTTATGATGCATTGGCCAATCTCCTGCTCACACCCCTGCAGCACTTCAGCTGGTTTCCTCCGAGCACAACATTTATAGAGGCCATATACAACAGAACCAACCTGTCTAGCATCGATACAGGCCTGGTTGAGCTCTACTTGCTTTTAAACAAATCTGGTATAAAATTATAATGGCAATCTTGCAGTAGTGAAAAAAAACCTTCCATTTGATTATCCTCCCACAACAGTGTAGCAGCCTGCCGCCTTCTATTTTATTAAAAAAGCAAAACCGAAACAATTCTCCACTACAAAATAGAAATACCAACATTTCAAGCATACCTTAAACTTTTAGACCAATGCTGTGCTGCAATTATTCAGATTTTTGTTATAATTCCTTTCCTTTTCTCTATTTCTCTATAGCCTTCTGCTGCATGTACACAGCATTAGAGGCACTGAACTGCACTCGGTACGGAACAACATATATAGTTAAAACATATTTAGATAAAACTATGATTGCTGTAAAAAAAAACAAGGTCTGATTTGCTGTGTAAATTGCTGGTAAGTGGCCTAATCACTTAAATCAGCAATTCAGCTCTCTGCTCTGCATGTATAGAGACAAGAGTGGTTTGTTTATTGCAGAAATCAGAGTAAAAATGGACAGTGAGCGTAGTCGGAGTATGCTCCACATGTAAATGCAGTGTGTGAAGTAAAAACAGCCAACCAACTTTCCACTCGTTTTCTCTGGGAGCATGGAGGCAAAACTTATTGGGTTAAACGACTACAAAAATAATTTAAAGATCATATATTATGCTTTTTCAGGCTTTGTAAATAGTTTTGAACACCTTTGCATTGTATTTCCCATTCTATAACTTAAAATAATGTTTATGTATAGAACAAACAAAATAAAATAAACCAGCCATGAGTGGGAGAGAAGCTGGAGTCAGGCCAAAAGTTGCTACGATCAATTTTGAACTTTGAATAATAAAAGAAAAACCCAATTCGAAGAGATTTGTGGCCTCAGACAAGACACAGAGAAAACAGGAAGGATAAAATAACCGTCTAGACCCCAGTTTACTGAATAATTACAGTACAACGCGTGTGTCAGATGTACACATTTAAAAGTAGTAAATCACTCTGTTAATGTTTATATCTTAAATAATATTCCTACCACATAAAACATTTATTTACTTAGCTTTAGTTGGTTTCAAGATTAAAGATGGTTCTTTAATACAATAGTTTTATAAAAGGCACAGATCTTTTTAATTTAAATGTTGATGTTGTTTTAGTCCGGACCTAAATTAACACTAAACTCATTTAAGTTGCCCAACATTTTACTGACACTTTATTTGTCATGAATTATGTTAAATGAAGTATATTGTTGTACTAAAATACATCCACTACATTCACCTGTGACAGAGGCAGCTAAGTTCGCAATCAGCTCCATTTTCACTGAGTTTCTTTAAATAACGACACTGATCTTTCTCTGTCAGTGAGGGAATAGAACCGTCAGCTTGACAAGTCATGTTTGCTGAGATTTGACAATTTGTATTTGAGTGAATAAAGATATTTTCATCCAAAAGGGGGCGGGGACTTGGTGCAACGGTAAAGAACTAAGATGGCTGCTCTCATCTTTGGAAAACGTCTTGTTCACGGGAGCACTTACTTTGACTTTGCAGAAAACGCTTGGATTAGGTGTCTGTCGCCCCCTGCTGGTAACGGTAAGGAATGGACAGGGCATAATACGGCTATTTAGCTCGGCTATTAGCAACATGATGCTAACAGATAGATAAATGAGCTGCTTCATAGTGGACTCCAGGTTTGTTTCCGAGATGCTAACTGTGAAAGGGTTACGTTTCCCCTTTCACTGAGCGTCTGAATTATGTTAGTTTGATTATATTGATTATGTTTATTGTTTTCTTTTTGCTTAGGGGAGTTGCATTTATGTTACTTTTAGGGGGGGTATTTTTCAGTATTGCATTGTTGTGTTAATTGTATTGCTTTGAATATAGTAGTATGTTTTTATTTTTTTATTGATTATTGCAATTGTGTTGGGTATTTTTGTTGCTTAAAGTTTTTTGTTTGTTTGTTTGTTTTTTGTTGTTGTAAATAAATTCACTTTTTGAGCACCACTCCGGCCTGACAACCTGCTTCTTAAAAACATCCAGTTTTTACTCAAGTGATTTCAAAAACAAGACAAAACCATTTATTTATCACTATTTTTATAACTAAATGGAAAACTCCAACCTGCAAATGCCTCCCTGCATCTCCTACCCTAATGAGTTTACCATCGTTTGAGACTGACTGTTTAAATTATACATTACTAGTATCTCCTTTTGTGTATTTCGCAGTCTATTTGCGGAAATTTAGTCAAATATGGAAATTTTTACAAAGTCTTTCATTGTATCCATTTTGTTCCATGAACCTGGTTGGTGAGAGATTTTCATTTTGCCCCCAGTTCGTGCTCTCATTACAGAGCGTTGCCTCATGGCCCCTACAGACTTACTCATGTATAAATCACAAATTCACTTTTAAAGATAGCAGATATTGATCATTAATTTAAACTTCCAGGCTAATTTTAAAACTGGACCCTAAAACTTTTTTTCATTTTTACATTTAAGACAGACTCACTGAAGATGATGCAACGGTGGCAAAGAGGTTAGATCTTTCTGTCACTTCTCTGATGTAGTTCTTTGAAAGTAAAATACTTTTGGGAAGTGGTTTGTGAATGAGGGAAATGTTACAAAGGACACATATTTTTTTATCTTTGGTGCTGTTTTGAGCAGCATCAAAAGAAGACGAAAACATGAAAGTAATCTTTTCTGCCACTTCAAATATACAACATTTATAACTTACTTTGGCTTAGAAAGTGGATGTGCTGGGGTCATTTGGTAGATACAGTATCTCAAAAAATATTATCTCACCTGCCTTTACACGCATATGAACTTAAGTGACATCCCTTTCTTAATCCCTAAAGTTTAATATGACGTGGGCCCACTCTTTGCATCTATCTATCATCCAACGTCAGACACTGATATTGGACAAAGGCCTGACTCGCAGTCTTTGCTCTAATCCATCCCAAAGGTGTTCTGTCAGGTTGAGGTCAGGACTCTGTGCAGGTTCAGTCAAGTTCTTCGACACTAAACTCACTCATTCATGTCTTTATGGACCGTGCTTTTTTGGAACAGGAAGTGGCCGTCCTCAAACTGTTCCCACAAAGTTGGGAGCATGGAATTGTCCAAAATCTCTTGAAGCATTCAGAGCTCCTTTCACTGGAACTAAGCTCCTGAAAACAACCCCTCACTATAATCCACATTCAGTTTTTTGGGTGGGTGAATGAATACTTTTGGAAATATAGTGTAGGTGGCAACTACAGCCTGCCTCAGTGTTGTGGTTTCAAGTCTGGACACTTTGCCAAATGTCTCTCTCCATTGATTTCCTGTGACTGGTCAACTGCACTACCTAATAAAGCCAAAAAAAACCTAAAAAGCTCTTGTGTGGCTGTGTAAAAGACATGCACAGATCTAAAATACATAGCACGTTTATGTTGATGAGTTCTCCACAACATTCAAAGTTCATGCATGTAGGTGACTGTAATAGTGAATGAATGTGTAAGTGAAGAGTTGTATGTTATACGTAAAAAACAAAGTGCTTTAATTGTATATTTTTATAGCCCATAGCGTATCACCGCCATGGGCCAACCTGAGCAGAAACAAGGAGAACATGCAAACCTTTTGGCTGCTCAAGATGCAAAGGCAGATCTTAATAACTAGATTCTCTTAATTAATCGTCATGAAATTAAAAAAATGTAACATGTCATTTGGATAATCACCCAGTTGTCTACAAAAAGGCATAGTTTCCAATTAATTTAAAATATATCTGCCAAAATAATTAGATTAGATTGAACTTTAGTCTTTCAGCGGAGAAAGTCACTTGCAAACAACCACAAATATTATAAACTTATTTACATGTTAGTGGAGAAAGGTGATGATACTGACAGTAATAATGGATTGCACATTAGTAAGAGATGCCTAAATAAATATTGCACATTATTATGACCTGAAATATCAATGTCAACTTTCTTTATCAACTTTCTACATTAATTAGACCTAATGTTGCTAAATGAAGAAAATGTTATCTGCCCTCATAGCATTGAGATTAACCAGGTTACAGCATTACATTACTTCATTTATTCCAGTCCTCCATAACAATTACAATTTTATTTTTACTGGAGGATATCTCCAGTTTACAGAAGTATTTTCAGTAACATTGCCTCTTTTCTCAGTGCTCCGCTGATATCTGCATAGCCCACTTCAGTCTGTGATGTACCTGCAGCAGTGGACCAAACAGTTTTTCCTCCTCACAACTGCTCTGCCTTATCTCCAGATAGGACCCAGCTGCAGAAGGATCACACTTACAGAGCATACATTACAGAGTTTGTATGGGAGATATGAGTAACTGCAAAAAGATACACAGATGATTTAGGCCTATGTGTTACTTTATAAAACCTCTCACACACACACAACACACTGAGGACAAAATGTTCACTTGCTGCCACCGACTAACAGGTGCCATGATGAAGAGATCATCTATGTTACGCCAGATTCACAGCGAGTGCTTTGCGTGTGCGGGACGTCTCCGACCAGAGCCAGCTGGAAAGACCATGAGTTCACGGGAGATAAGCGAGTTTATGCTGAAAGTTATGAGTTCCTTGCCTGGAAAATCGAGAATGATATGTTTCTGTATTATTATACAGAGAAATATCAGTCTGGTCACCACGCCGTCCGCCGTGGTTGGATTCAAATCCCAACCATACCATGCATTTTGATTCGTTTATTTAAGACACGTGTTCTTCGCGAGCAGCGTCACTCGTGCGCGTCGACAGGAAGCGTGGATCATGGCAGAAGTCTCCTCAACAACAACAATCAAGATGGCGCACCGAGGAGCCGAGCATTTGTTCCTTTCAGTGGTAAATACCGTTTTAATGACCAAAAACATATCGAGTCATTAAAACCACAGCAGCTTACAGCACTAGAAGCCTTTATTTTTAAAAAAGATGTTTTTGCGTTGCTCACTTTCTTGTCACTTTGTTAACGTCACGCCAGCCATTTTCTGATTGGCTAACTCCGCTGTCAGTTTACTCGGGTTTGCTCCGCCCTAGAAATCAAATTGATTCAATGGCGACCAGACTCATCCTCTGGTACAGCGGTGAGGCTGGAATTCCCAGGCAAATAAGTTCCTGCAATAATAACCTTGTATATAGAGAGCTGCAAGTAAAATACCCATGTTTGCCTGTTCAACCACGATCTTCTGTTCATTTGGAGATTATTTGGAGATGGAACCACAGTTGAAGCACAGAAGTTACAGAAATATAAACTTCAACCCTGGGTGAGGATTCTGCGTATATAAATACTTAGTTTTTACTCACGTTTAATGCTGTCCGATGTCATTTGTGACCACGTGTCCTCAGTTAAGACGTAATGTTTACAGCAACGTGAGCGAGAGGCTGCACAAGCGTTTTTATTTTGAAATTCACCAGATCCTCTTCACTGGTCCTGGGTCTGACTTCCTGTCTGGCTCCATGTGCTCTGTTCAACTTTATGCATCTGACATAAATAGACTTGATACCTTTTTTGTGTCGGAGATCCGGACACGGAGACGTACAACGCAGCCGGTGCAAACTCACTCATTGAATTGCATTGCATGTATTTGTTGCGCAGGTTGTACAGGACACGCAATGGATTCAGTGTGAATTGGGAATAATTCCTCATCTGTGTACGTCTGAAATGACAAATCAGAAGTCCTCTAAGGACACATTAATCCCTCCCTCTGTTGTTCTACCAATACAATTTTGCCACAATATTAGAAAACTATTGCACCATCTTGGCATCTTAGTGTGTTTACAAAGCTTTAATCGCTCACACAGCCACAAAGTATTTTCTGCTACATCAAAAAGTAAAAAAAAAAATTGCACAAGAAACCTGCGAGACACTTATTCAAAGCCGCGTCTAATAGAAAAACTTGATATCACCTCACACCGTGCTCCTCTGACAGTGCCACCCTCATTGACATGCACATATTTATTACCCCCTTGTGCGTAAAAGCCAATATGACAAGCCTTTCTCTACATGGATAAAACTGTCAAGTGGTCCCCGTCCCATTGAAGAAGCGCGTTTATTACCCGCAGTGAGAGAATAGGTGAGAGGACGCGCTCCCCATGTGTCCTCACACCGGCAATGGCTCAAGATGAGGCTCCTTAGCTGAAGGTCACAATAGCGGTACAAGGAGAGCTCATTTCCCTGTGCGAGAGAAGAAAAGCGGTTACTAGACCTGAAAATATATGTCAATGGCCCTTATATGTGGTAAAAGGGCGTCTCTGCTTTTGTGGAACCATCACGTTTTTATGAATTTAACCATGCAGGGAGGTCCAGTGTATTTTCTTATAGAATCTGACGTACATGTTTTGTACATGTTTTGTGGCGATGGGGAAAATGGAGCAAACTCTGCAAACGCATGAGAAAAATTGCAAAAAAAAGAGTGCAGAGTGTACCCTGCCTTAGGTCCAAAGATGCAGAGATATGCTCCAGCTGCCACCTAAGACACGACAAGAAAAAAACAACAACTGTGATTTAGAAGGTGATTAACGGCAAAAATAAAATATGTATTTAAAGTGAGGTCTGGGACAACCGCCCATTAATTGCGGGGCTAACACTTGGAGACCATTCATTCACTATATGGGCCATTTAGGAGCTGTTTAGACGACAATGCGTTTTGCCGAAGGTTTGTATGCGGTTTGCCTTTCGTTTAAATGAGGACGGGGTTTTTGTTTTCCGAATCTGCAGTCTTTTGAAAAGGCTGGAAGGGGGGGTTTTGGTCTCGCTGCTCGAAGCTGCTCGAAGCTGCTCCGCTCTCTGTAAACTGTGAAAAAGTCCTCACTGAAAACGATGATGTTACAGCCCCAATCTGAACTATGATTGGCTGTCTACCGAGCGCACGTCAGCTGACCCGCAATCGAAAAATCCGCGGCTTATATGTCTCACACGTTCATATTTAGTCAGTAACAGTCAGTAATATCTGTATAAGTACTGACTTTGATGACTTTATGAGAACGTCTCCAGAAAACCACAAGATCCAGAGCTATCACTTCCTCTGCTGTTTACTCGCTGTGAGTTGTAGAGCATTTGCAGGGCCCACAGCGCCATTTGCTGGACAAATATGGGTACTACAGTTTACAATCGCTGTCTCACTTTTCAGCATTTTTGTGTAAATGCAAATCGCAGGCGGCATGAATGTTGCATTTTCTTGGCCAGCGTTGTTGTGTAAACAGGCCTTTAGATTCACCAATTCACCTTTGTCTATGTTTTGGAACATAAGAAAGAAGTGGATTCACAGGGCATATAAAATTCCTAGCTTGAAGTCATTTTAAAGGAGCCATATTATGCTTTTTCAGGCTTTTTGAAAGTGTTGTGGACACCTTGCAATAGTATTTCATGTTTTATAACTTAAAATAATTTAAATGTATTAAAATGTCTTCTTTTGGTTGCTATTATTTTTACCTTGGAGAGAATGACTGCCTGGCAGCCCCTGCTGGCAATGGTAGGGAATGCGGCCATACCGCATTGTGGATGCCAATCCCGTCAGACCTCAGAAGCTAAGCAGGGTAGGGCCTGGTCAGTACTGGATGGGAGAGCGCTGGGGAAATGCCAGGAAGCTGGTGTGAGTGAGTGGTTGGTGGTGGGCGGAGGGTCCGTTGGTGCAGATGTGTGTGCAGATGTGTGCAGATGTGTGCAGATGTGTGCAGCTGCGCTTCTGTCAGTCTACCCCAGAGGAAACTGTGGCTACAAAACGTAGCTCACCACCACCGACTATGGAGTGAATGAATTATCCCTTCCCTTCTGTGTAAAGCACTTTGGGCGACTTGTGTCATAGGTAAAGCGCTGTATAAATACCATTCCCTTTCAATGACTATTTAGCATGGCTATTATCAACTGTGTGTAAATGTACCACGCTGGAAGAGCAGGTGCAAATGTTTTCCTGGAGGAAAGGCTGCTGCTGTTTGTGCACAGATGGGGCATTTAAAACAAGACAAAAGACTTAAAAAAGGTTCATTTACAAAGAAACAACAATAATGTGTTGATTTGAAGGCAAAGGGAACAAAGAGAGAGTCAGTCTGGTTGAGGGCCTAGACCACATCAAAAAGAACATTCGAGTTTAAAACTGATACTGCAGAGGCCACTGTGTTTCCAGGACTGAATGAGGAGATGGATTTCAGTCCATTCTTATTGTAGACTTGTTCTTTATTGAATTTTGTCTCTTTTTTTTTAGCTTTTTCTTTTTTTTTTTTGTACATTTTGTAAAAACATTTTGCTTCTCATGCTGTACATCTTTAAATAATGTGTGATCTGTACACCAAAATATTTCACTTATAGGTGTCTCAGCCTGTGATGTCACTTCATTTACACTGCTGTGGGTTTTTGTCAGAAAAGTTACCACAGGGATAACTGGCTTGTGGCGGCCAAGCGTTCATAGTGACATAGCTTCGATGTCGGATCTTCCTATCATTGTGAGGCAGAATTAACCAAGAGTTGTATTGTTCACCCACTAATAGGGAATGTGAGTTGGGTTAGAAGGCTGTTTGTTGGCTACGCGTGGGTCTAAGTCAAACCCAGCACACTATGCTTTTAAAGATTTTATAAACATATATCCACATGAAATAAAGGTTTTTTAAACGTCAGGTAAATGAAGAGCGCCTTGTTTTTTTCTTTACTTTTTGCAATAAGTACTTTACCTGCAACACTTTTTCCTTCAGTTTCTCTTGTATTCCACTGAACTGCAGCTGTTTTTAACACTGGGCTGAGTCTGTTCCACGTTCTCATGTTTTAGTAAATATCCCTCCACTAAATATTATGAACACTAAATAATTTAATCTTTTTGGACATTTTGGTAATTTTGTTTGCAAAGTAATTCTTGTCTTATCATTACTGTTTTCTATAAGAAGCTTTTTCACACAACATATATTCTTAATTTTTTATCTGCTCAGTGGTGGAATGTAAGAAAGTACTTAGTTACTTTACTTAAGTTCATTTTTCATGTATCTGCACTTTACTTGAATCAATTTTACAAGGGCTACTTTTACGTTACTACATTTTAGAGCAGGTATCTGTACTTTTTACTCCAATACATTTCTGAGTTGGTTTTGAAAAAGTATTTTGAGTTTTGGTGCAAGATCATGTGTTTTTGTCGTGCCCTCATTGTAGACACACAGTACTTCAATATAACAGATGCAGTAAAGTAGTACTGCTTTAGAAACATCAGAATAATAAAGAGCTCAGCGACAGATTGAGTCTCTTCTACTGCAGCAGTTTGTTCATTTCATCTGGAATCAGCAAAATCCCTCACATTTAACTCATTCATGAGCTGCCGAGTCTTTTTAGTTTTTTTTACTTGCAAGTAAATTTAAAAGTAAGTGCTTTTATACTTTTACTTAAGTACACATTTTAGGGTAATACTTTTACTTGAGTAAATTTTTGCTCTTTTATCTGTACTTTTACTTAAGTAATGAAATTGACTACTTCTTCCAACACTGTCTACTTCTGACTTTTCTAAGGGACCCACATAAATCTCCCAAAGACCTCTCTTAGGTCCTGACCCAGCATTTGGGAACCACTGCTATACCTTTTGAAAATAATGTTGCTATGAATGAATCATATACAGATCGCTGTCACATTCATGCTACATAGTTTTTGCACAACCGTAAGTCTACTTTATTCATCTTATCACTAGGGCTGCACAATATATCGCAAAATTATCGTTATCGCAATATCAGCAAACGCAACATCTGTATCGCAAAAATCTAAATATATCGCAATAACGCTGTGGTCTTCCATCTGACAGAGATTTACACTGAAGAATAATTTTCCACCAGAGCTTTAAAAGAACATGTGTTATGAATAAATAAAAATGTGTAAAAACTCCAGTTTTAGTGGTAATTTAATTAATTTAGTCACAGCTTAGCCTTGTTTTATTCCTGGTTTAGTCTGTGTTAAGTTTTGATTTTGTCACTGTTTTGACTTGTAAATACAGGAACATACATTTTTGTGAAATGTAGTGAATTTAACTTTAGAGCTGCACGATATGGGTATAACATGCAATATTAAATTATGTTGAATATTGCGATATTATTGCGATATTTTAAAATAGGGCCTACGATTCTGACATAGTTAAATTCACGTAAAACAGATCTACACCTAGTTTAGACTTAGTTTAGTTCACTTAAAACAAAACTGTAAAGCCCTGTATTCAGTCAAAACAGCGTCAAAATCTCAACGTAACACTGACTAAATCAGGACTAAAACAAGGCTAAATTGTGACTAAATTAAGGAAATTACCACTAAAACTGGACTTTTTAAACATTTTTATTTAGTCACAACACATTTTCTTTTAGGGCTCTGGTGGAAAATGTTTCTGACAGCATAAATCTCTGTCAGATGGAAGACCACAGCAATCTTGTGATATATTTAGATTATTGCGATACGGATATTGCATTTGCTGATATTGCAATAACGATAATTTTGCGATATATTGTGCAGCCTTATTTGACTTACTATGTTCGAAAAGTAGGTTCTGTTTTCAAATATCGCAACAATATCATTATCATAATTTTCAACATAGTTATCAAATATCGCATGTTTTCTCCATATCGTGCAGTCTTACTTATCACTCTCTGTGCTGCTATTTCTACATTTGCCTCTCATGTGTGAAACAACAAAGCACAGTAATTATAACCTCCTCTAAAGTAAGCAGTATTGAGGTTCACCCTTTACCTATATATAGTCCTGTTTATTATCACCTGTCTTAGTGCTGTACAATCCTCTGAGACCAATTAACAGGCTACAATGTTATTTCAATGTGAGGAAAAACACTGCTACATGTCACAGATATGATGACGTTCCTAATAAACCGCACAATTTACGATCAATATTTATACCCGTGCAAAGTGATCTACGACAAATTAAACAAATGTTAAATGGCAAAGGAAATAAATATCATTATTGTAACAGCTTTGGGTGGATTTAAGCCGAGCAGAGGCAGCAGTAACAGTGTGAGGAGCTGGCAGTAAGGGGCCAGCAATACTCATTATCGAGTAACACCTTTTCTGCTCTGTTCGCTCGCACTGACAACTTGGAAAAAAAAAAGTAAATGAGCAGGAGAAGAGGGAGAAGATGATAAAGTAAGTGAGAGATAGAGAGCAGTACAGGGAAGTGATGGGCAGTCCGGCTCTTTTCAAAGATTCAAGGCAAGTTTATTTGTATAGCACAATTCATACACAGAGCAATTCAAAGTGCTTTACAGAAAGAAAAAAAAGGCAAATTTAAAAGTACAAAACACAATTAAAACAATAAAATCAAATTAAAAAGTATAATTAAGAATCAATTTAAAATTAAATTAAAAAGAGGAGTGCAGATAAAACACTTTCAGTTGACATATGCACAGCTAAAAAGAACAGTTTTAAGTCTGAGCTTGAACATTGTCAGAGCAGAGGTCTAACATCGTCAGGAAGACTGTTCCAGAGTTTAGCTGCAGAAAACTGAAACGCTGCTTCACCGAGTTTAGTCCTGACTCTGGGCCCCAGCAGGAGGTCCCTGAGGTCCTCAGAGTCCCAGATGGTTCATATGGGACCAACAGGTCAGAGATGTTCTGTGGTGCTAAGCCATGGAGAGACTTGTACACAAGCAGAGCTGTTTTAAAGTCTATTCTCTGAGCGACAGGAAGCCAGTGCAGAGACCTGAGGACAGGACTAATATGGTCGTACTTCCTGGTTTTGGTCAGGACCTGAGCAGCAGCGTTCTGGACGTCCTGCAGCTGTCTCACAGCTGGTTTAGTGAGTCCAGTGAGCAGACTGTTACAGTAGTCTAACCTGCTGGAGATGAACGCATGAATAAGTCTCTCTAGGTCTGGTTTAGACAGTAAACCTTTGATTCTGGCAATGTTTTTGAGATGGTAAAATGCTGATGATGTTATAGATTTAATGTGACTGCTGAAGTTCAAGTCAGAGTCCATGATTACCCCGAGATTTCTAACCTGATTTGTAGGTTTTAGTGAAAGAGACTTGAGGTGACTACAGACACCTTGTCTTTGTTTCTGTGGGCCAAAGATGATTATTTCAGTCTTGTCTGTGTTTAGCTGGAGAAAGTTGTTTCTCATCCACTCATTGATCTGTTGGATGCAGTGACAGAGTGAATCCTCAGGTCCATATTCACCATATTCAGTTCTTTTTGCTCGGCTCCCTAATGGCTCCCAAATGGCTCTCTATTTATCATCATTGGAGCATTTTATTTAGGCCTAATTTAGCAACTATGGATGGTTTTTAATCAGGGTTTTTGATAAAAGCCTTATTTTTATGCAGCATGCAAGCACAAACTACAGTTACAAAATTCAACTCATTGTTGCTGTCTCCAGTGTAATCTAAATCACCGTCTTAGATCCCACCTTCCTTCTTTCAAATATTAATATGATCCTAGTTTGTTCTCACATGGATTTGTGTTTATTTGTTTATTTGACTGGGACAGTGCACATTAATGCACGGGCAACAGGTGCTGTAAATACACCAGATTTAGCAGAATGCTAATTTCCATCCGTAGTCCCATGTGAAAAAAAAGAAAGACACAAAATACAGTTTATACAAAAACATAACACACCTAGCACACCCAGCATGTATCACAGAATAGGACACTATAAAGTACAGTTCAACAGATACAGAAAAAACATTACAACATACAGTGATGACAATGCACACAAATCAGTAATAGGTTTTTTTTAATGTAGGAAAAGTGGCACTATCTCTGATCACCACTGGCAGGATGCTCCAGCTGTGCAGCCCTTGACAGAGAGCACAAATTTGGGCAAAGGTGCATCTTCTGAACTGCACTTCACAATCCCCCCCTGACAACAGACCTAGTGCTAGAGTCACGTTCCCTTTTTTTGATGAATTCTCCCAGTGAGGGAGGAACCAAACCATTCATTATTCTGTAAATAAGACCATTTTGTTTAAGATTCTCAAAGTTTAAAAACCTATATTTCTCTAAAAAAGGGGCATATGTGAAAGGACTGAGGTTTTTCAAGCAAATACCTTGATTGATTTTTTTGTAGAGCTGTTCTTTTGCTTTCAATGCAGCAAAGGACCATACTGTAAAACAATAATCGATATGGGAAAAATGTGATTGGCTGCATGTTGTGCCAAACAAAATAAAATTCCACTCAGCTTTTTATGAATTATTAGCAGAACTGAGCAGGAGCAGCTGGGGGGAGTGTGATTTTGAATGAAAGGTTTGCAGGTGTGTAAGAAGGCGCTAAACATTTGCATTGTCTGCTAAAGGAGAGAAAATTCTGCTACACTGATAATTAAAAGCATACATTTCATCCGGCAGAGCTTCATTTCTGTCCTCCAAGTAGAAAAACAAAAAAATGAGTATATGTCATGCTTTTGTTCATCTTTTCAGAATCAGAGAATGATGCAATTTTAATACAAAAAGAAAAATGTGTGAGGAATAAAGAGCTGTGCAGTGTTTTTTGGATGAATAAATGAGAGCAGACTGGATGTAGAGGGCTTGTTGTTGATTGGTCAGTGCTTCCTGGAGTGGGCGGGGTTTGGTGGGAGAGGCGGAGGCTTGTGAATCAATGCCTTTTGAGACCTCAAAATCACAATCAGATTCAGAATACTTCCTAAAAAGAAAATATTCTGTTGCTGTAGCGCCATGAAAAAAATACACATTATACAGTAAAAGCAAAAAAACACAACTCTCAATAATAAAACACTAAAATAGTTGTTTAAAGTGCTAGTTAGGAAATAAATAAGAAAATATGATGTGCAAATAGTCTTAGAAGGGTGTAAATGAAAACAAACACAACTCCAGCTATGTTTTTGATGAGAGAATAACATTATAACCTGGTAGAAAACTCTAAAAAGTATTTTAGTGCAACATGAAATATAAAACAAAATAACAAAAAAACTAAATTTGCCTAGCCACAACGGGTCAATAAAGAAACAAATGATTACTTTTAGTTGAGTATTTACCACTGTGAGACATAAAGGGTTTGTGGAGCATTTACCCCTGAACTAGAAAATCCATGATTCAAATCCAGATCACTACATCTTTACCACAGCTTTAGCAAAAGTTCTCACTGATTTTTTTGTGTACTACTCTTGGCTTTGTAGAGGAATGGAGAGAGCATTTACCACTGATCCTGGTTTAACTTTATCTCTGAAAATATACACTATGCTTATACTTACTGCACTACTCTCTTTTCCATTGCAAGATAGGGCAAATGTGTTGGTGGAGGTCTGCAGTCTTGTCCCCCAACTATAGAACTTTCCTCTATTCATGTTTTTCTCCATATATTTCTATAAAAAACATTACAAAAACACTGACTGCTGGCTAAAATTTGTTTTAAAGTAATATTTTAAAACCAGAGGGAATGGTCCGTCTTCTTATATTTTTATTATCATGGGCCCATGTGAAGCCTTTTTGCCCCAGGCCCCAGCAAACCTGTCGACGGGCCTGGTCTGAAATAAAGAATGAGTTGAAATTGAAATTGAAATACAGACAGCCTCTGGGGGGCCTCTGCAGTACCTCCACCAACCCCCAGGAGGGCCCCGGACCCCACTTTGGGAACTACTGCTGTACTCTTTAGGCTTTCCTTATGTGTGTGTGTAGAAATAACATAATTTCTTTTCTTTTGGATTTTGCCTCTTGGTGTTGGCTTCCTGTGCGCAGTTATTTACAAATTGTTTTGATTTTACACCAAATGCCCTTCCCTGACGCAACTCTTTCCATTTATCTGGGCTTGGGGATGACACAAAGAGTACCCTGGTTTGTAATCCCATGTGGGTGGATTATGGAAATAATATGGCTAAACCCCAGGGCCAGCTCCTGGCATAAACTCTTTTATTTTCTATTTTTATTACAAGTGGCATTTGTGAAGTTCATATTGATTTGCAACTTACATTCAACCCAAGTAACATTAAGGACTTAAAGGAAAATTTAAGAGTGGTGCTGAAGGGTGGAAAAAAAGAAAATTGGAAAAAAGAGCACATGATAAAAGTATAACGTTGTGTTTGTTTGTGATTTATTCATTATTGTATACTTCTTTATTTATTCCTATTCATTCTTCAATATGTATTTATTGGTTCATTTGCTATAATAGACCTTGTTCAAATAAAGTAAGAGATTTGCGATTAATTCTTCTCATATCTTTATTATATTATATACTGTCTATATACCGTATTTTCCGCACTATAGGGCACTCTGGATTATAAGGCGTCATTGAATGGTCTATTTTCGAACTTTTTTCACATAAAGCGCTCCGGAATAAAAGGCAAAACAAAATAGTCAGATAAGTCAGTCAGTCAAACTTTATTCAACGCGTTCCCCATAACTCCCAAACTTGTTCAGTTGTAACGCGTGAATAAAAAACACAATC
This sequence comes from Bostrychus sinensis, assembly GCA_020698575.1. Lineage (NCBI taxonomy): Eukaryota > Metazoa > Chordata > Actinopteri > Gobiiformes > Eleotridae > Bostrychus > Bostrychus sinensis. The sequence goes on along the minus strand of CM036244.1, from coordinate 7,862,585 downwards.
TGAGACGGCTAAATCAAACAATAACGTATTCACAATAACTCATAACTGTTCAGTTAACGTTATAACAAAATACAACACAATACACTCACTTTTTCAGTTCATTCCTTGTCCACAAAACCCTCAAATTCTTCATCTTCAGTGTCCGAGTTAAACAGTTGGGCGATTACGGCAATATTATGGTGAAGCACATTATGTATTACTCCGCGATGCTCCTGACTACGATAGCCGTAAATAAATTCATATATAAGTCGCTCTGGATTATAAGGCGTTTTTTGAGAAGATTGAAAGCTTTTAAGTGCGCCCTATAGTGCGGAAAATACGGTATTTGGTGGGCCACAAACAAAATCTTGTTTAGGGCCACCAAAAGCCTAGAGCCGGCCCTGCTTAACCCTCCTATTACACTTGGATTGCTCTGATTGGCCTCCTAAAACGCTCGCTTGTGATTGGCATTGGAAAAAAGCATCAACAAAAATGGTGGAAGGTGTTTTTTTTTTATCAGATATTATCAATAACTAGTTGACTGAAAATGAAAGAGACAGGGTGAATAGTGGTCGCTGCAAAAGGAGAGCAGTAAAAGAAATGTATTAAAAACTCTTGCAAAAACACAGTGCTATAACCTTTCAGTGCACTTGACAGAAGAGAGATCCACCTCCGTCTGAGCACATAATGAAGGCTCCAGTCCAGTGGCTCCTTTATGGCTCCTGTTCAGCTCCGGACCAGGACCTCACCGCTCGCCGCTCCACCGTTTTTTTCAATTTTACATTAAGATGAACAGGTCTTCTGCCAGGAACCAAAGAGTAGATGGACCGGCCAGAGTTAGCCCATTAGCATGCTAACGACGTGACTAATATTTGAATTTCAGTCATCTAAAATATGTTTTTAAATAAAAATCCTGACATATAAACAGGCTACATACAGACAGTTGTATTTAGTTATTTATGTATGTCCTTCCAAAAAAGAACTGCGCCCTCCAGCAAACATCCAGACCTGACAATTACGCAGCTGTTGCTTTGAAGTAATAAAAAGCAATGGGCAATAAAATGAGCCAAAAT